>BLSH010130736.1:146219-159835 GCA_018402905.1 Glandirana rugosa | reverse complement strand
GAACCCGGACAGGGAGGCCATGCAGCCTTGTCGACCAACGGGACAAGCAAAGCCTGATCGCTCTCAGTTCCAACACATTTATCGGAAGTCGAGCTTCCTGAGCTGACCAACGGCCCTGAGCAGACAACTGACCCAACACCCCTCCCCAGCCCGACAGGCTGGCATCCGTCGTTACAATCAACCAGTTGAGGGGAAGAAAGGACTTTCCCAGAGTCAGTGCTGGAGCTTGGAGCCACCAAGTCAGAGATCCCCTGGTCTGGTGGTCCAAACGGATCAGTCTGTCCAGAGAAAGGGGAGATTTGTCCCACCGTGACAGAATTGCCTTCTGCAGGAGCCGAGTGTGACTCTGGGCGTAAGGTATCGCCTCCAAGGACGAAACCATGAGTCCCAACACCCGCATGCAGAACCTTAGGGAGGACCTCCGGCGCGACAGTAGGTTTCGAACCGCCGCTTGCAGCCCCAATAGCTTGTCGGGAGGCAAGAACACCTTCGCCTGCACCGTGTCTAGAATCAGACCAAGGTACTCCAGGCGACACGAGGGGGCTAGTGAGGACTTCTGCAAGTTGATGAGCCAACCGAAGTCCCTTAGTGTAGAGGCCGTGATTCTCACGTCCTCCTCCAAGGACACTGCCGACTCCGCCCTCAAGAGCAGGTCGTCAAGGTACGCTACCACTGCGAAACCTCTCTGTCTTAGCAGTGCTAGAACCGGTGCCAACACCTTGGTGAACACCCTGGGAGCCGAGGCCAGACCGAAAGGCAGGGCCACAAACTAGTAGTGTAGGCCTCCCACTGTGAAGCGCAGAAAACGCTGGTGTTTTTGGCAGATGGGAACGTGCAGATAGGCGTCCCTGATGTCCAGGGACGCCAAGAATTCCCCTTGATGCAGGGCGGCAACGACCGAGCGAACGGACTCCATCTTGAACTTCTGTGCTTTGACAAAGCTGTTCAGAGCTTTGAGGTTTGAGTAAAAACCGCAGAACCTCTCCTCCAGTGGAACTGGCACCACGACGCCCATGTCCGCAAGGGAATGGACCGTGCCTAATAGCTCCTCCAGATGCCCCTGCGGGAGTCTTAGGTTTGAGGGAACCTGTCTGGGGGCAGAGATTTGAACTCTATCTGGTATCCGGTGGACACCACATCCAGGACCCACCGATCGGAGATGTGAGCTGTCCAGCAGTCCGCAAACTCCAATAACCGGCCCCCCACCCGAGAGATGGGCGGGGGCAACCCGTCACGCTGAGGAGGGCTTATCCTCCGCTTTACCGGGTTTCCGTTGCCAGGTTCTCTTACCAGACCCAGCCGGGGCCTTACCAGACTTGGAACCCGCCCCGGCTGTGCCGGAGGCACGAAAAAACTTTTTCTGCCCAGAAAAAGAGGGGCCCTGTCGTCGGCGAAAGTCCCACCGTTTGGGTTCCGGAAGAAAGAGACTCTTCCCCCCAGTGAAATCCTTAATGATTTCGTCCAGCTGCGGTCCAAATAAACGACCTCCCTGGAAGGGAAGGTCAGTGAGGCGTTTCTTAGATGCCTGATCACCCGACCAAGACCTCAGCCACAACACCCGTCTGATGATTATAGCAAAAGCTGAAATTTTGGACAGCATGGGCATGATGTCCAGCAGGGAGTCGTACAGATAATGGAGGCCTTCCTCCACGTGTTACACCTTATGCAACTCCTTCCTCGCACAGTTGCAACGCAAATTTTTGCTCACCGAGGAGAGGCACTCCAAAAGAGACTGTGCTGTCATTGCTGAGGCCAGAGCTGGCCGCATAGCAAAACCTGCTACCTGAAAGATAGTCCTTAAGAAGAGTCCTTAAAAGAGGGCGAACCCTCCACAGGAAGGGTGGTAGCCTTATTTAGACTGGCCAACGGTGGGTCCACCGAAGGGGAAGCCCACCGCTTAAGGAAGGCATCCTCAAAGGGATAGCGCACCGCAAAACGCTTAGGCAAGGTGAAGGAATTTTTGGGGGAACCAAATTGATCATAGGGAAAAGCCCTAGGAGACTTAGGAGGCCTCATAGACCCACAGACATAAGTGGAAGACTGCGCCTCCTCTGACTGATCAAGGCACAGGGCCTGGCGAATATCAGCAATTAGCGCCGCTACAATTGCCCTGTTGCGCGCCACTGAGGCCCCCTGGTCCTCCTCAGTATCTGAGAGAACCAATTCGCCTTCAGAGAGTTCCACGGGGGTCCCCGTGACAACCGAAGAGACTTCATGATCTGAATCCTCGCCTGAGGAGACATGAGGGGCCAAGCGCTTAGCGGGGGGCTCCGGGGCCGGAGCAGTAACCACCTTTGGAATGAATTCCACAAAAAGAGCCCGCAAAAGGTCCAAAGTGACCGCAGGGGCTTGTGCGGAGCGCTGCTCTGTCGGTTCAAAATCAGAGGACGCTGCAGGGTCCATAGCCGCCGCGTCGCCGTCCCCAGACATAGGCCTGAATGGGACGCCCCCCCCACGTAATCACCACCACTACCTGAGACCACCCAGAGAGCCTGGGAGGACAAGCCCACCTATACCAACACCCCAAGGAGCCAGCCAAACCTGCTGCTTCTAGCCCTGTAGCCTGTCAGTGCTGTGAGAGAAAAAAGCACGCCTGGGGACTGTACCACACGTGCAGCTGCCGCTTCTCTGAGGAGAAAGCGCGCGCAGTTACACAGAGTGCAGTACCACAAACCACCACCGGGGAGAAAATGGGGCTCGCGCAGCATGAGTCAGCCGCCGCAAAATGGCGGCGGTTAAAAAGGCAACGCGAACGAATGTTCCCCAGTGGGAACGCCGGTACAGGCCCCAGGGCCCTCTATATCACAAACGCTATGCCGCGCGAACGCGGCAGACCAGGGGGGGGGGACCAGAGGTGGGGGAGGGAGGGGGGCAACGTAAGTACTAGGTGCCCCCCTGGCAGGGAAAAGCTACCACTAAAATTAAAACTGCCCCGGATGTCGCCCCCCCCCCCCCCCACGCCCTAAAGCGGAGGAGGGGTCCACTCACCGGTCCGACGGGCGTTGCGGGTAGCCACCCGAAGCAGACTTTCCCCCCTTGTCCCGGGAAGGATTGCTGCTGGCCAAGGCCACTGGAAAGGCAAAAGCCAGACACTGGGCACAAGTGGCAACAGCCACAGGCCGCCCGCACAGAACGGGCCCTGAGCGACGTTGCCCTGTCATTTTAGGGTAGGTCGTCAGGAGGTGGCCGGGCAGGGCAAAGCTTTGGATTCGTGATATCCGCTCTATGCCAAGGCCGGCTACTTGATAGAAGTCTTCATCTTTTTCTTAGAAAAAATGTACATGCAGAAAAACGCAGGTCCCATGAGGGAACCCAGTCAACTCCTTTTGCACTAGGCAAACAAAACTGAATGCTATTGGCCAGCAGGGGGTTTTATAGGCTCAGGTGAGGACGGCCCCCATGGGAGGGGCCAGCCTATCCCTGATGCTTTTGCATCTGTTTTGCCTAGTCACTCCTGATAGGACGACATAAAACCCACGTGTCATTTAAGAAGAGCTGTGTCTGTCAGTGAACGTAAGAGAAAAAAAAAATTCCATAAACCTATTCCATAGTTTGTAGACGCTATAACTTTTGCGCAAACCAATCAATATATGCTTATTGGGATTTTTTTACACAAAAAATAAAAACCGCAGAAGTGAACAAATACCACCAAAAGAAAGCTCTATTTGTGGGGAAAAAAAGGAAATCAACTTTATTTGGGTACAGTGTCGCACGACCGCACAATGATCAATTAACCACTTGCCGTATAACGACTATAAGCGGCGACAGTGTGGCACTGTCCCGCAAATCGGCGCTTATAGTCGCCGCTCGCGGGCACAACGCTAGGGCCGCGGGTCTGGCGGACTCAATGTCTGCCGGAGACCCACGATCGCCTGTGACAGAGCCAGAATGGGGAACCGCCAATGTACATGGCGGTTCCCCGTTATGACAGGCGGCATGTCAGAGATCTACTGATGCCTGTACTCGGGATCAGTTAGATCTCTGGTGCCCCTGGCAGCCCAGCCCCCATACAGTTAGAACACACACAGGGAACACAGTTAACCCCTTCACTGCCCCCTGCAGGTTAATCCCTTCCCTGCCAATGACATTTAAACAATAATCAGTGGATATTTAAAATTCTGAGCGCTGTATAAATGTCATTGGTCCCAAAAAAGTGTAAAAAATGTCTGACATGTCCGCCCCAATATCACAGTCCCGATAAAAATCGCAGATTGCCGCCACTACTAGTAAAAAGAAAAAAAAAATTTGTAAAAACGCCGGAAATTAATTCTCATGGTTTGTAAATAGGGCAACTTTTGCGCAAACCAATCAATAAACGCCGATAAATATGAGGAAGAATATAAATCGGCCAAAACCGATAAAGAAATTCGTTTTTTTACCTTTTTTTTTTTAATATGTATTTTAGCAAAAAAGTAAGAAATATTGTTTTTTTTTGCAAAATTGACGCTTTTTTTTTTGTTTATAGCGGTGATCAGAAATAGCACAAAGGTGATAAAATACCACCAAAAGAAAGCTCTATTTGTGGGGAAAAAAAGGACACAAATTTTGTTTGAGTACAACGTCGCACGACCACGCAATTGTCAGTTAAAGCTAGGCAGTACCGAATCTGAAAAAGTGCTCTGGTCCTAAGGTGGGAAATCCTTCCGGGGCTGAAGTGGTTAAAGTAACGCAGTGCCATATTGCAAAAAATGAAGGTCATGAAGGGGGGTAAACTTTACCGAGCTGAATTGGTTAAACATGTGAGCAAAAAAACGTAAAAGCAGCTCTGGCAGCAAAAGGGTTAATAAATGTAATGCGCTGGATGTGGTGGACACCAACATAATTTGAATAGTCCTAAGAAGAAAATTGGCTTCCCCCATATTGCAAAGTAAAACATTGATTGCGTTTTCAATTTCTACAGATATTAATTTAAAATAATATCCTATTTTTTAATCACATTTAATTTCTTGAGTGTTAACCTATTATAGTATAAACATATTGCTGGCAAGGAAGGGGCAGACACGACAGATTTGATCGTGTTGGAAGCCTAGCATTTCAGCACTGAAAGGTTTCTTCTGCTATAGTAAAACCTGCTGAAATTCTGCCAATTCGCTAGAGACTCTAAAAGGCGCTAATTAGGCTTGTATATCGAAGACAAGCTGCTCCGATATGGGCTCACTCAGTCAATGGTACCTATACCCCTGGGGTTCTTCAGACAGTTAATAAGGAGAATAAACGTGCTTGTTGTAACGTAAAATACTTTCTAGTTTTAAAAAATTCTGCTGCTTTAGTTTTCTACAACATCCTAAACCAGGAGTGCCCAACCTCTTGAGAAGCGAGGGCGACTTTAGCGGCTTGGTTACCGGTCATGAGACACAATGAGCGGAGCGGGTGGATGACGGGTCTGTGTCCACTGTGCATATGCAAAACAGACACAGATACAGCCTGCTCTACTCTATGGGCCCTCTGATCCTCCCAGACAGAGGGGGACGGATCACCTTCTGTGGATCGGATTGGAGATAGGCGGGCGTAAATGGATACAAGTCCATTTACATCTGCTGCTCTATAGAGGTGAATGGAGGGTCCGATTGGATCCGGCTGAAAAACAGACAGGCGGAGCCAATCGGTCCAATAGTGTGAAAGGGGCTTAAGGCTGCTTTCACACTGATGTACTGCGGTTTACCTGCACCTCAACTGACCTCAATCTTCACTTCATCAGTATTCCTGCAGGTATCGCTGGCTGCTGCTGTCCCCCCAGGTGGGTATGGCTGGTGGCTGCGGCTGGCTGTCCTCCAGGGCTGGTACTGCCAGCTGGTACTGCTGGTGGGTCCTGATGGCTGGTTCTGGCCCACCATGCCCGAGCATCAGTGTGACAGGAGCATGCGGTTGCAGTAGAGCAGAGCCGATGCTTCCTGTATTGCTCTTGTCACAGCTGGAGTACATTTGGTATCACTCCGCCTCCGCCATTCTTCACACTGATGCTCAGGGATGGCGGGTCGGGAACCCACAATTTGGGCTTGCCGAACCGCCATCCCAGGGCAGGAGATGGAGGGCCACATCAGAGGGCGCCAGCGGTTGGCCTGTCCTAAAACTTTGGTCGTGTTATCTGGATATAAGGATCTACCAGTCTGACTTCTGATCCTTTTGGCAGAGATTACATGACCAGACACATGGGTGATGGACAGAGGGGGAGCTTGAAACTTGTTGGCCCACCCGAGACAAAAGTTTACCTGGGGCCCCCCCACACTACCACCCTCCGCTTTCTCCACCTGCCAAGAGACTCCACGTGGCTTTATTTACAGATTGAGAGTGTAATGCAAAATAATTTGAAGAAACTGTCCACATTTTGACCTTTGAAATTCTTTTAAATACCCTGAAGCAGGGATAGGCAACCTTAGAGAGTTGGAGATCTACCTGAAGAACATGAAAAAGATCAAAGATCACTCGGATTCGGCATCTTTTTTTTTTTAAGAAACTAATTACCAAGGCCTAACCAAATAGTAAGTTATTCATTTATTTTTTTTATTATTTTTTTACCATTTTATTTTATTTTTACAATTTCATGGGGGGCTTTGGTGAAATAACAGGGTTCTAAACAGACCCCTGATGTCTCACTTTTGAGACAGAGAAAGGGACTGAGCATAGAGATTCCCTAGTCCTTTTCTCTGCAGCCAAAGCTGCACTGGACAGTGAATGAATGGGAAGTGCTCTGTGCTGAGCGGCTTCCAGTTCATTCATAATCTGAGGCATAGTGAACACAGTGAGTGATCTATAGTAGCCATAGCAGGGCCCAGGCAGCAGATGTAAGAGTAACCAGGACAGGAGTGGTGGTATATACAGGAGCTGATCCCCTCCATTTTCCTCCTGAAAGCCTGCAGGAATGAAAGGAGGAGAACAAAGCTTTCAGTGGCTGCACGAGGAACATGGAGGCGATTGAATCCAGTATATGCCACCCCCGCTGCCCCTCCTGTCCAGGTGTAAACAAAAGTGACAGGGAGGCCACATGGGCCCTCTAGAGCATGGGTCTGGATCACCATTGAGACCCCTGATGCTAGGCCAGTGCAGTGGTGGTGAATACTGGGGCAGTTTATCAATAGCTGAGAAGCACTGATCAAATACACCTTCCATGTTATTACAGTATTCTACGGAACAATAAAACAACATGAAAACTTCCTATCTTGGCACTCAAATGTAGAAGAATTCAATCAGGATAAGTCAATTGGTGCCCATAGCAATCAACTAGATGTTTATCTATGTTACAAAAATAACTAGTTATAAGTGAGTGATTTCCAGGGATTACATGTATTCTTTTTTATTATCATGAGTTGTTCAGGAAAACACATACTAATCCCAGTAGTCTGGTTCTGGGTTTAAAACATTTTGTGAGAACAACCAGACAGCATAGTAAAACAAGAACGAGACTGACATACATGTATTTTCCATACCCATGTAGGACTTCCTGCTGAGTGACTATTGATAGCAGTTCAGCTGCCTCCTTTGACAAGGATTTACATTCATTTCTTAGCTCTATGCTCTCTTTGAACAGAAGCTCAGCTTCAGCTATTGTAAAAGAAGAAAAGAACATTAAAAAACATACACCACAAAATTAAAATAATATTATAGCTAGGACAAGCGGGGGGTTATCACATATAGCATCAGCATGAAATGACTGGTTGCAGATCTGATAAGCAGAAATCAGTTACTGTACTTTGCGCATCAATATTATTTTTTGGACTGGCTACTTTACCCACAAATGTAAATGGCGAGGAATGCTTGCATAGATTGAAGATTAATAATGCCATTGCAGCAAATGTAAAGCCAAAAACTTTTATATTTTAGTATTGAATGGAGTAGAGCAGAGTGTAAACCACTATCCAGTTTTTGTGCTGCTGGGGAGACTTTGCTTCATTTTCTGTTTTGGAGAAGCAGCAACAGGAAGGAAGCGAAAATCTCTCCAAAAAAATTGTCAAACAGGCAGGATTTTTAATTAGAATTATGTCAGAACTATGTCATACAAATGACGCTGTCATGGTAGGGACGGTTTCCTTTTGACTAAAGAAAGTATACCAAAGTGTGCCGCAGTGATTGGTGGAAAGGGTAAAAGGTGGATGTTGTCTAACGGCTGATGGGAACACACCTCTTCACATAAGTAATGCCCTTTACTAGTTAACATAAATTATTAATGTTGTAAGCATTTCAGACCCCTTAAAGTGCATCTAAAAGGTTGAATTTCTTTTTTCTAAAATAACAAACATGTTATACCTTCCAGCTCTGGGAAATGGTTTTGCACCTCCTCTTCTGGGTTTCTCCGCCAGCACTCCTGCCTTCTGAGTGTCCCCATAGCAAGCAGTTGACACAAACAGTGCAGCTGAGCCCCACCCCCACTCTCTGCTCATAGGATTTGATTAACAGCAGCAGAAGCAAATGGCTCCTGCTGCTGCCGAGTCTCCTGTGAGAGAGGGGAGATAAGAGCTGCACTGCTTTAGACTTGGGGTCCTTTCACACATGCGGGTCCGTTTTCATGGACTCTGCTTGCTCAGCAGGGATCGATACGTTGATCCCCACTGAGCCAGCGGATGCTCACTATGCAGAGACGGACCTGTCAGAGCCTCGCTCTCCTCTATGGGGGAATCGGATGAAAACGGATCCGCCTGTCCATTTTCATCTGATCCGGTCTGCCAGATGGATGAAAAATAGGTTTTCCATCCATCTGTATTTAGCGGATCGGATGCCAGCGGACATCTCACAGTTGACATCTGTTGCTCCATAGAGGTTAATGGAGCGTCCATTCAGGTCCGCCTAAAAAAAAAACCTGACAGACGGACCTGCACGGTCCTTATGTGTGAAAGAGCCCTTAAAGTAAAGGTAAGAATTTAGGGGGGGATATCTGAACATGGAAAGGTTTTTTACCTTAATGCGAGAATGCATTAAGATAAAGAAAACGTTTACCTCTACAACTACCTTGAGTCCCTTCCTCAGGATTTGGAACCTGAATAAACTCTACTGTAGATACCTAAAGGTTCCCAAATACTCGCATCACAAGTAACCTAAGGCATAGGTTTAGTCAAAATATTTCTAAAAAAAAAAAAAAAAAAAAAAAAAAAAAAAAAAAACAATTAGTACAATGGATGGTACTTACAATCAATGTGAAGTGTTCTGCTGTCTAGGGTTTTAGTTGAAATCATCTCTCCTCTAACTCCCCCTAACCCTTGCAGCCCTAAACTTCCAGGGGTTAATAAGAGAAAAGGGACCAGTCATATGCACTTGTTATGGGTACCGACTATGCCCACTCATTCTGCCTGCCTCCTCCGTTTATAGAAGCCATACTATAGCTTCCATGAATGAAAAGTGCTTTATAAATGGAGGAAGGGCAGATAGATTAAAGTTATGCCTCCTCCGTTCATGGATGATTTTTTGTTCATTAAAGCTATAATACAACGTCTAAATGGAGGAAGGCGAAGGAAAGGGAGGGCATAGTCCGTGTTCTTGACAAGTGCATATGACAGGTCGTGTTAACCCTTGCATCACTGGAAGATTACAGCTGCTGGGGTAGAAGGGTAATCAGAGGAGAGGGGACCGTCAACTAAAATCGCAGCCAGCCACACAAGGGACATTTTACACTGATTTTAAGTACAGTCCCCTGTGCTGATTTTTAGATTACTAAAAACTTAAAGTAGTTAGAAAATGAAGTCCTGCTAGATCATTTCAGGATGGCCCCTTTTGCAGGTATAGCTGTGTAAAATAATAAGTATTTATACTTAAAATCCAGTAACACACTATCTCACCCTGCTCTACTCAGTTGTTCTCCAGGCACTTCTGAGTTTGTAGAGGACGATCTGCTGACAGCCTTCAAGCGGAATTAAACCCTCCTATCCTTTACAGCCAAGGAAGCTGCTTCTGTTTGATCTGCAACTGCCATGACGCTGCACATTTAATCAGTTATGACACCAGCCATTTGATGGTTTGACAGTTTGGTCGAGGACACAAACAAATGTGACAATCTTAGCATTCCAGGAATGTAACTGTTAAATCAATGGTTTAGTCACGCTTTACTGCTGCCTAGGGCTCTGGGATTCAGCAAAATGGCAGCCTCCGGCAAGAAGAAACAGGGGGAGCAAAGCTGGAGGTAAATTACAGCACACACTAATTTTGGTAGTATAATTATTAATGTGGAATGTGTGTTCCTTGCTAAAGAGCATTATTTTTTATCAAGTTGTTATTTTTATTATACAGGATTTATATAGCGCAGACAGTTTGCGCAGCGCTTTACAACATGAGAGCAGACAGTACATTTACAATACAATTCAATACAGGAGGAATCTGAGGGCCCTGCTCGTTAGAGCTTACAAGTTATGGGTAAAGTTCGGCTTCATGCTTTAATTTAGCCAATAAGGGCATCAGGTAAACACAAAACTTTCTGTGTTAACCTTTGGCGAACATGTTCTTCAATAGAAGCACCGGAAGAAGAAGCAGCAGCAGAAGAGGTCGGTGAGGGACGGGGACACCGGCATCCTCTACTTCTTCTTCCGGTCATTTTGGCACACAGAGACTGTGCCAGCGATGTAAGCCTGAGCTGTGCAAGCAGGGCCGTCTTTAGTAAGGATTGGACCCTGGGCAAACATGTTCTTGGGCCCCCCAATGCAATTTCGCTTTCCACCTGCTCTGAGACATACAATAAAAGCAGCTAGACTCAAAATCATTTTACTGAATCAGATCAGGCATCAATTGCAATTGGTTGCCAGAGGTTACAGCATATCATTACCGCTTACTGACTGGTTGCTAGTGGTTACAACACACATTGCAGCTCACTGATTAGTTGCTAGAGGTTACAGCACATGATTTCTGCTTGTTGATTGGTTGTTAGAAATTACTGTACATCAATACTGCTCACTGATTGGTTGCTAGAGGTTACTGCACATCATTACTGCTCACTGATTGGTCGCTAGAGGTTACAGCACATCATCTCCTCACTGCCTGCAAACCATGTACTGGGGAACGCAAAGTCGCTTTCCTGACACCACAGAAACATGCTTCCCTTTAGCGGATACACAGCAGTGCCATCAATTGTTACTGACACCCTCATGCGTCTGCTGACGTGCTGTGACACTGTGTGATTTTGAAAAATGGTTAGGGACTTTCTTCTGCATTTCTAGTGCATAGAGCAGCCCTACACACAACCTACATCTTTATTCACCCTGTCAGTACAATTTTGCCTCCTAAAACCCCTGCTAACCTCTGCACCCCAAAACCTCCCCCATCCTCTCCACTCAAACCCCCCCCTTTAAGTCTACCTACCTCCTCTGCTCATCTTTGCACCCACCTTCCTTACTTCTATACATCCCCTACTTGCTCACCTGTGCACCCCAAACTGTAATTCCTTCTCTGCCTGCCTCTGCCCACCCCACACTATCCTCCCCCCACCAAATTTGCTTACCTTTACAGAACAGGCTGATGTTAGGCTTAATGACCACCATTGCAGGCAGGACTTTCAAGCATACTCCTTTGTCTCCCCAGTGGGCAGCATTCAGTATAGGTGATGGTGGATATGACCTCAGGAGTGCATGATATACATATGAATGTCACCTCTATTTACATATCAATGCGCTGGCCGCCACTATTTACATATCAATACTGCTACTATTTACATATCAATGCTGGTTATTTACATGTAAACACAGTCTGCAGGTGAGTCATCTGTACAGAACAATAGGGCAGAGCTGGGCAACATTAGTAGCAGCAATTCACACTGAGATATCGGGACACAGCACGGGACTAAAACTTCAAGGGACAAGGGAATTTAAACCAGAATATTTGGCAAGTATGAGGCAGTTGCTTTGGGCCCCACAAAAATGACAGGGCCCAGGGCATCTGCCCCTTTTGCCCTGCCTTAAAGATGACCCTGGGCAAGTATCTCAGTTTGAACGCATTGAGCAGGTAGGTAGGTGTATTTTATTGCAGAAGAGAAACTTTGTGTCTGCAATAAAGAGCCTGCATGCTCAAAGTTTGTGACAGCAGAACTTTAGTTCCTCTTTACAGCTTTTTCATACAAACATACATTTTGTTTAGGACTTATTGGTCTTTATAATGACAGCTTTTTCTTGTTCCTCCACAATTGAATTGAATACGTTTGTTCTTTTAAAGCTTGAAATCTGAAATCCTTGACTTTTAACTGGTGACAAAATTTACTCGCATACGCAGTTAGTTTTCATTGAAGCGCTGTTTCTCAGTTTCCCCACATAGTAACCATGACGATTCAAAAGGGAGCGGTTAATACAGAAGTGGGGGGTGATGGTAGGAGGAAGGTGATTTTAACAGATTACAGCAGCCTTGTTCCTCAATCCTTACTGGGTCATCCAGCAGAGGGATTTGTGGAGGATTATTCTGAGTAAGGCATTGTAAAGGAATTCTTCTCCTCATAAGGAAGCGTGTTCAAAGGATATGTTAACCTCGCACCCGGGAGGGGAGGCTGAGTGCATGTGTTTATAATACGAGGTCTGACTAAAGGCCCGAGCAGTCATTCTAGCATTCCGCAAACACAGCCAAGATTTAGATTTAAAGATCACACAGGTTAATCTGAGAAATCTTTTCTTACTCTTTTTAAAATTGTAGTTACATTTTTATTACAACTGGTAACTGTCTTGTGAATTTTAGCAAACGTTCAAAATGCCACAGCCTGAAACTTGAAAGGACCATTAAAGCAGAACTAAACCCATCCATTTAATGGTTTCCTGAAACAGTTACATTCAAGGCATGCCATGTAAGATTACATAGTTACTTGGGCTCCCAACAGAACGGTTAAGCCATCAAATGACTGGTGATTTTGTGTGTTGCACCATGGCAACTGCAAAGCAAACAGAGGTCAAGATGGAAGCTGCCTTGGCTGTCAAAAAGGATAGGAAGGTTTATTTCTACTTTAAAAAAGAGACACTGTAGACCAGGGGTTCCCAAACTGTCTAAGCAAAGGGCCAGTTTACTGTACTTCAAACTTTAGGGGGTCAAACTGTAGCTAGTGTGAGCAGAAATTTTCCTGGCATCAGTAAGTAAACATCAGCACATTTGGTATTAGGGGAGACTAGTGCACCATTGTTGGTATCATTGTGAGGAATAGTGACGTCCTGTTGGTATCGTTGTGAGGAATAGCGCCCCATTGTTGGTATCATTGGGAGGAAAAGCGCTCCATTATTGGTATCATTGAGAGGAATAGTGCCCCATTGTTGGTATCATTGGGAGGAATAACGCTCCATTATTGGTATCATTGTGAGGAATAGTGCCCCATTGTTGGCATAATTGGGAGGAATAGTGTCCCATTGTTGGTATCATTGGGAGGAATAGCGCCCCATTGTTGGCATCATTGGGAGGAATAGCACCCCATTATTGGCATCATTGTGAGGGAATAGCGCCCCATTGTTGGTATCATTGGGAGGAATATTGCCCCATTGTTGGTATCATTGGGAGGAATAGTGCCACATTGTTGGTATCATTGGGAGGAATAGTGCCCCATTGTTGGTGTCAATGGGAGAAATGGTGCCCCATTGTTGGTGTCAATGGGAGAAATGGTGCCCTATTGTTGGTATCAGTTGGCAGAATAAGGTCTCATATCAGTGGGGGGGGGGGGGGGGAATAGTGCCCCAAGGGCC
>BLSH010130736.1:135171-146209 GCA_018402905.1 Glandirana rugosa | reverse complement strand
ATGGGAGAAATGGTGCCCTATTGTTGGTATCAGTTGGCAGAATAAGGTCTCATATCAGTGGGGGGGGGGGGAATAGTGCCCCAAGGGCCACATAAAGGCAAGCAAAAGGCCGCATTCAGTCCACGGGACACCGTTTGGAGACCACTGCTATTGAACCATGAAATTTATACAGATAATTATTAACAACCATCATGCATCTGTACTTTGCTTGTGATTTCTGATGAACATTCTCGATTCCAAAGACATGCTGTTCTTACAATTAGCTGTGAGTGAAACCTCAAAAATGCAGGGTATTTTTGTTATAACCTGTATGCAAAGTTCATGATGCTTCCAATGTTGAAAATACCCAGGAGACCATATTAGCTTAGAGAGAGCTAAACCCTAAATGAAGGTAATTTGTTTGCTAACGTGATGTCAATCGTATCAGCACTGCTGCTCTCCTGCGGCCTATGTGCAGCCACTTCTTTTTTTCAAAGGTAAACTTTATTGAGTTTTACAAACATACACAAGAAAACCACAATACATCAGGTTTCGAGGGCTCAGGTATTAGAAATACATCGGATATTTGTCTAGGTGCGTCTTCATCCAACAGCTCGTTAATAACAGTATAATATTTGTATAACCATAAGTGCACATAAGTTACTTTTCTCCATCTTATTTCTTTTCCTTTAGAGTGAGTAGGTTCCAATGCACCCCCTCATTGATATCTATCAACTGTGGTCATGAAACAAACAACAAACAAAAGAAAAAAAAAAAAGAAAAAGCACCGGAAAATTTATAGTGCTGCCATAGCCACCATCACTCCTATCTGAATTGTAAGGAGGCAGTTATCAACAGTCTCCAAATGTTTATCCACTTGATGAGGCAGCGGATGTCCCATATTTGTGTGGTATGGTGGCAGCACATTGCAGAGTGTGATGAACTATAAATCCGGTAGCAACCAAAAAAGAAAAACACAAAACTAAACAGATCAGAGAAAATGTTGACACCCATTCTGGTGCGAACATCAGCACTCAGTGGGAGCCAGTCACTAAACCCTCCCTCCCTGCCCGCGATCCCAAACATACCGCAGGCCTTCACCCCTAATAACATCCCAACTTTGTCACTCCAGGTGGGAGTGCGTCTCCAAGTCAGTGAAGAAAGGAATAAGGGTGAGGGGGTATCAGGCAATGGATAGGTAAGCGGTCTCTGTACCGCATCACGGAGCAACCAATAAATTTCAGCTGAGGCCTTGATTGATGAGAAAAGAATATGTTGAAACACAATCACGCTGAGAGAGATGGTAATATGGAACTGATAGAATCAGCATATCATAGCAGACACCGGTGGTCCACGTTATTTGCCTTTACTCAGTTACTTCCCAAGGATTCCAGCCATCTGTTTGCTTCTCTTGGTGAGGTAAAAAATTGCACCTTACCATCCCACACCACCCGAAGTTTCACAGGATAAAGCATGCTATAGGGCAGGCTGCATTCTCTCAGTCGCTATTTTATACTCTGGAATGCAGCCCGTTGCTTCTGTGTTGCAGCTGAAAAATCCGGGAAAATGGTGATGCGGGCGCCATTATACAGTAGATCCGGCATGTTTCTGGCTCTTTGCAGGATGATTTTTTTATCTCTGAAATAGAGAAACCTGGCTAGCATAGGTCGAGGGTATCTACCCGGTGGAGGGGCCCGTAATGGGACTCTATGAGCCCTTTCAATAGCAAACATGCGGGAAAAGTCATTCTCACCAAATACTTGCTTGATCCACGTGAGTAGAAAGTCCTCCGGGCGTTTGCCCTCAGACCCCTCAGGGAAGCCCAGTAACTGCAAGTTATTTCTACGGAGGCGGTCCTCCATATCCCCCAGCTTGGCCTCCTGGGACCTGTGGTCTGCCACCATCCCTCTAACCGTCTCTTTAAGAGGGTTTAAATCGTCCTCCAACACGCCAATACGTTGTTCTGCATTGGCTACTCTGTGGCGGACCTTGTGTACATCATCCTTTAGAATAGCAAAATCCATGCGGATAGTGTCAATCTGGTTAGTAATGGATGCATGGGACGACCTGATGGCCGCCATAATGTCTGACAGGGACGGTTCTCCTACCTGCACCTCTGGGGCACCAGGCTCTGAATCCGCCACCGAGGATGAATGAGGGGACGCCAGCGGGTCCGTCGGATCGATCCACTCTATCTCTCTCTCTCCCTCCGGGTCTGGCTGAGCTGTAGCTTTGGGGGACCGTGGCCGTGGGTCCCTCGTGGTGCGGGCGCCATCTTGGTTCTCCGCATGTGCGAAGCGGGACAGTCTCTGCCGGCGTTGGAGGCATACTCGGTCCGATTTTCACCATCGGAGTGTGCCAGAGGGTGCCCTCTATCAAATGAGGTGTTTCAGTGGCTTTAATTCAGCCTCAGGCTGTGCAGGATTCTAAAAGGATTCTGTGCGGTCCGGAGCTCTGAAAAAGAGCTGCTTACATGCCAGAAGTTGGACACGCCCCCCCATGTGCAGCCACTTTTGGTCGACATGTGCAGATTTGAGTGGTGGCTTCCCCATCGAATGCTCATGTGGCAGGGTAACAGATTGCTGTCACCACCATGAGAGGAAATGCCTGACTAAAGACCTTCTTGGTAGGATTGCCAGGATTTACTTCCATGTAATTTTAAAAGTAGCCATCAATCCTTCATATCTGCTGCTTTTATTGAAGGCCAAATTTACCTTTAAGTTAAAAAATAAATGTAAAAATAATAAAAATGTGCATTTATTTATTTTTTTTTTCACAGGTGCTTGAAAAGTATTATATCCACAATTCGTGGATCATGGGTGCAGTGTCAGACTCCTGCAAACTCTCTCTCTCTCCAGCTTTCTGCCTGTACCTCCATATGGGCTTTTCCTTAGTTGGAGGAAGTGTGAATGGACTACGAGTGCACGGATCAACGTACTTTTAGTCCACTGACAGCTACAAGTCGTCATCTGCTGCGGTGGTAAATGGGACTTGTACTTCTATTATAGTACTATGTACTATTCATTCACAGATCCAAGTTCGCCCAGCTACGAAGATATCAAGGACTCATTCACACGTGTGTCAATCTCTTGTGTTTGGGCAGCATGTATTAGGCATTGACAGGCGGTTATGAAGCTTTGGAAATGCCAAACATTAACACAGTGCTGTTCACACAGGAGCGGTAGCATTGTGTTAAAAATTAAGCAGTATGCCGCTTCATTAAGCATCAATGCTTGTCAACTGCCTCCATTGATTTCAATGGTAATGTTCTTTAACCGGTTCCCGACCGCAGTATATATACTGCTGCAGAGTGGCAGCGTCCCGCGAATCGACGTATATAAGCAGCAGCTCGCACTTGCGCAGTTAGCGGGCGGGAGCGCACCAGTGGCGGCGCGCTCTCCTGCCCGCTGCACTCTGCAGGAGTGTGCCCATGGCTCAGGCGGACCCGGTGTCCGCCGGCGAGCCGCGATGACCTGGCAGAGAGAAAGAATGGGGAAGCGCCGATGTAAACATGGCGGTTCCCCGCTCTGACAGAGGGCATGTAAGAGATCTACTGATCCCTGTCACTGGGATCAGTTAGATCTCTTATGCCCATGGTAGCCCACCCCCTCAGTTAGAACACACCCAGGGAACACAGTTAACCCCTAGGTCTTCCCCTGCAGGTTAACCCCTTCCCTGCCAATGACATTTATACAGTAATCAGTGGATATTTAGATTTCTGATCGCTGTATAAAATGTCATTGGTCCCAAAAAAAAGTGTCAAAAATGTCCGACATGTCTGCCCCAATATCAATCTCCCGATAAAAATCGCAGATCGCCGCCATTACTGGTAAAAAAAAAAAAATTGTAAAAAATGCCAGAAATTAATTCTCATGATTTGTAAACAGGGCAACTTTTGCGCAAACCAATCAATAAACGCCGATTGCAATTTTTTTTTTTTTAACAAAAATAGAAGGAAGAATATATATCGGCCAAAACAGATGAATAAATTTGTTTTTTATATTTTATTTTTGGATTTGTATTTTAGCAAAAAGAAATATTGTTTTTTTTAGAGCCTTCTTTTGCTGGTATTTGATCACCTCTGCGTGTTTTATTTTTTTGCACTATAAACAAAAAAAAGCGACAATTTTGAGAAAAAAAAAAAAAATATTTTTTTACTTTTTGCTATAATTATCCAAAAAAAAAAAAAATGTAAAAAAATAATAAATTTCTTCCTCAGTTTATGCTGATATGTAGTATTCTACATATTTTTGGTAAAATAAAAAATAAATAAATCGCAATAGGCGTATATTAATTGGGTTGCGCAAAAGTTATTGCGTTTACAAAATATGGGAATAGATTTATGGCATTTTTATTATTTTTTTTTTTACAAGTAATGGCGGCGATCTGCGATTTTTAATCGGGGCTACGATATTGCGGCAGACAGATTGGAACGTTTTTGGGACCAATGACATTTATAAAGCGATCAGAGCTAAAAATAGTCACCGATTACTGTATAAATATCACTGGCAGGGAAGGAGTTAAACTGTAGGGGCTCTCAAGGGATTAACTGTGTTCCCTCACTGTGTTCTAACTGTGTGGGGGCTGGCCGGGGGCCCGATTACTAGGAATAGTAAATCTGTCATATGTCCCGACAGTACGGAGATCCGTCGTGTTTGCACTGGTAGATCTTTCTGGTTCGGTAACAGGCGATTGACCCGCGGGCACGCTGACGCAGTGAGCTGCCGTACAGCTACGGCAATTCGCGTAGCAGTGCCAATCTGCCGCCATATGATATTATGTTTCCATCAGCTGTCGGGTGCTGCCGCCGCCACTGCGGGTAAGTGAAGCATTACGGGTTCACACCGGGCCCCTACTGTGCAAGCGTGAGGCACCTCCACGCTCTGCTACTGGTCCGGCGGCCAGTGGCAGAGCGAGGAGGAGGGAGCTGGGCTGCTGACGTAATTCGCTGCTGGTCAGACTCCAGGAAGTGGGGGCAGGATGCCTGTCAAAGGAATTTGCTCCCGCACCGAAAGGTGCCAAATGTGGCACCGGAGGGGTGGAGGAATCTGATCAGCGGAAGTTCCACTTTTGGGTGGAACTCCGCTTTAACGCCACCTTGGCAGAACCTAGAGCATTTATGATGTGTTAGTGATACATTTATGAAGTGTTAGCTGGGCATTGGGGGAGAGACCGTGGAGGCTCCTGTATCCCAGAATGCACTGGGAAATAATAGGGAACTTGGACAGAGCAGCCACGTGGTAACACAATTTGCTTCTGTGTACATGAAAAAGCATCAAGCCAGCAATACAGACAGTGGCAGGTAGGAGCATTAAGCACCATTGCCAGTGGAAAAGCTTTTTGTGTCAGCTAAATACCTCAACAGCCAGTGTTGGTAAATGGAAGGTACAGAGTCAGCACATGTCATGAAGGCTGATATTAATGTATCAGTATCATGTATCAGTACTCACAGAAGAGGTGGAACAACACCCGGAATTACACTATCCAAATATTCCAAGCTATTCTGCCCCATACAAAAAAAAAAAAAAAAGTCACCAAGAGGATATTATCCTTAGACTGGGAAAACTGTCCTCCAAGGAGCAGGAGAGTAATAGTGGGTATGATTACATGGCTGTGGTTTTTCATTTTATATAATTATCGTAATATATCCTAAATCAACATATCAAATTAGATAATTTCCTCTACATCACTTCCCCTTTAAGCACTTCCTACTAAAAAGTCAACACCTTTATGGGGAGAGGGAGTGAGAGAGAGAGAGAGTGAGAGAGAAGAGGAGGAGAGAGAGAGAGGAGGAGAGAGAGAGGGAGATTATGTAAGGTACTGAAGTTACCACTAAATAATATAAACCTTTGTATTTATTTAATCTAACCGGCAAATGTGCATCTGTTAATGAATAGGGTGAACACAGGCTGCTGATTTTAGTAAATAAGTAAATGATGTTTCCTAGAAGATATTTAATTTAGGTTTTGTGTGCAAAAAAAAAAAATATATATATATACATACACACACACACACACACACACACACACACACACACACACACACACACACACACACACACACACATACACTAAATGTATTCATCAGTTTTGGCCGATTTATACTCTTCCTCATATTTTTGGTAAAAAAAAAAAAAAAAGCCTGCAGGGGGCGATCTACGGGTTAACTGTGTTCCCTAGGCGTGTTCTAACTGTGAGGGGCATGACAGATCTAACTGATCCCAGTGACAGGGATCAGTAGATCTCTTACATGCCGCCTGACAGAGCGGGGAACCGCCGTGTTTACACCGGCGATTCCCTGTTCTTCTCTGCTAGGCAATCGCGGCTCGCCGGCGGAGATCGAGTCCACCCATGCCGCGGGCACACTCCTGCAGAGTGCGGCGGGCACAAGAGCATGCGTGAGCCGCCATTTATAAACGGCGATTCGCGAGACAGAGCCACTCTGCAGCAGTAAATGTACGCGAGCCGGTCGGGAACCAGTTAAACTGAATTTTATTTCAAAAAGTTTATTGAGAAGGGAACTGGGGAGGGTAGAGATCCATGTTTAGCAAAGCGTGTTACATACAAAAGTAGAGGTGGCAGCATATACATAGGAGGTAAGGTAGGAGTTTCTTGGTGGATGCTGCAATATTTGTGCGATAGCAATCAGTCCAGAATGTAGGCTGAATATAAGTACATATCACAGGGTTGGAGCAAAACTCTAGGTAATCAGCTAAATGCACACTTTTTGTTGGTTACGGTAGCCTGGCAGGAAGCCATAACCTCCTGAAAGCCAGGCTGCAGCCCATCAGCAGGGTCCAGAGGTTCTGTATGTGACGCCATCCTAGAGACAGGCTGAGGGGAAGCCGTCATGAGGTGCTCCAGGGCTATAGCTGCAGCTAGCGGTTGGAAATTAAGCTTTTTTCTCCTACACTGTGACTTGTATGGCATTCGGAACAGGTCTGGACATCCCTCCGTGGTGAAAGACAGCCAGGAGACAGGATGAATGAGGGAAGGCCAGCAGAGCTCTGAACCGTACGTCTTCTCAGGTCGCCATCTTGGACACGCCAGCTAAATGTACACTTTAGAAGCAGTAGAAGCAGAACTGCTACTTTACCTTCCAAATGATTTTTTAATGTAATTCTGCATAATCAGCCTTGTGATTAAAGTTGGCCATACATGGATCGAAATCTGTTCAGTTCTGTAGGGACTAGTCAAATTTCAATCCACAAGGTGATTGTTCCATTAATTGACTTTGGTAAAACCAGCCAGTCAGATTTTTGACATGAAATTACTGGTGGTGGCTATAGCCGCTAACAGTGATCATCGTGTTCTGCCAGCTCGGAAGGCTCCCCCCACCCCCCCACCCACTGGCAGAACACAATAGCGCTGCTGGAGGCATTCCCCCATCAACACTGAACGTGTCCATGGGGGGAATCACGCAATTTTCTTTCCCTCCACCACGGGAATTTTAGTCTCATCTGACCACCTTAAGCGCACCTTGAAGATTCTGAGGCCACATGGGAAAAGGTGTTATGGTCAGATGAGACTAAAATTTAATGATTTGGCCTCAAAACCAAAGATATTGCCTGGAGGAAATCCAATACAGCTCACCATCCAAATAACACCATTCCTACAGTAAAGCATGGAGGTGGTAATATCCTGTTATGGGGGTGTTTCTCTGCAGCAGGGACTGAAGCACTTGTCAGGATAGAAGAAAAAATGTATGGGACAAAATACCAAATTCTTGAGGAAAATCTGCTGCCCTCTGTCAAAAAGTGGTCAATGGGAAGAAGGTTTACCTTCCAACATGACAGTGGCCCAAAGCACACAGCAAAGATGAGCACACAGTGGTTGAAGGAGGAATAGGTGAATGTCCTTACATTCGAGCCTAGACTTAAACCCCACTGAAAATCTGTAGAATGACTTGAAGACTGCAGTTCACAAACGAGAGTGGGTAAATATTGCAAAGTCTAGATGTGCAAAGTTAGTAGAAACATATCTCAATAGACTAAAGGCTGGAATTAAAGCAAAAGGTGGTCCAACAAAATACTGATATAAGAGGGGGTGATCCTTTTTCCAACGCAGTGATTCGGTTATTTTATTTTTTTCTGACGTGTTGGTTTTATATCTTTTGCTTGGATGTTATAAGTATAAATACAGCTGAATAAAACAGAAACTGTGTCTGCCTTCATTTCAGGATGCAAAGCAACAAAATGTGATTATTTTAAGGGGGGGGCGATTCTTTTCTATACCCACTGTATGTATTGCAACAGAGTATGTTTCCCTGCAGTTCTACTTTAACCACTTCAGCTACGGTAAATTTACCCCCCTTCATGACCAAGCCATTTTTTTGCAATACGGCACTGCGTTACTTTAACTGACAATTGCGCGGTCGTGCCACGCTTTAGCCAAATACATTTTTTGTCCTTTTTCCCCACAAATAGAGCTTTCTTTTGTTGGTATTTGATCACCTCTGGGGTTTTTTTTTTTTGCTCTATAAACAAAAAAAAAGGCTGACAATTTACTTGCTAAAACATACCCATATTTTTGGTAAAAAATCCCAATAAGCGTATATCGATAGGTTTACGCAAAAGTTATACCATTTACAAACTATGGGATTTTTTTTTTTACTAGTAATGGCGGTGATCAACGACTTATAGCTGGACTGCAATATTGGGGAGGGCACATTGGACACCCGATGGACACTTTTTGGGGACCAGTGACACTAATACAGTGATCAGTGCTAAAACAAATGCACTGTCACTGTACTAATGACACTGGCTGGGAAGGGGTTAACATCAGGGGCGATCAAAGGATTAAATGTATGCCTGAGTTGTGAGATCCTTGTTCCTGCTTAGCAGAAGCACAGGATCAGTACCTTCCCCTCTGACAGAACGACAATTTGCCTTGTTTACACAGGCACACTGCCATTCTGCTTGTGTCCCGAACGATAGGCTTACCCGCTGAGTGGCTTCCGCTATGTCCAATCACAGTGGGAGCAGGTCGCCGGTGGCGTGCGCGCCCCAGACCCGGAAGTGTCCGATCATGTACCAGTATGTGACTCTGCGCAGAGCGGCCGCTCCACCGCAGTATATGTATGTGGGGCGGTCAGGAATCGGTTAAACACATACCTTGGAGATTGGACACTGAAGAGTTAGAGTAGCCTTTCAGATTTCTTCAGGGGTGCCTTGGTAAAATGCCTAAACATTGCCCAAATATTGTATACAAGCCAGTGGATGGATGAAGCCTGCCTTCAGGCTTTTCTTTGTGCACCATTACCACTTTCTAGCTGTTGGTGTCCTAAAATCCAAATGATGTCATCGATTTAGGAGGGGATTGTGTGCCTGCATAGCATCCTTGTTTGTCCCTCCCCTGCCAAACCCTGTCAGCAAAGGGATCACATCAGCTGAATGAGGGAGAGAAACTGAGTGAGAAGAGAAATGCTAGTCAGTACCGGTGTACAAAAGTCTATTTGCTTTGGAAGAATACATCTAAATGTTGGTGTCCTACATGTGTTGATGTTGCTGCATTATGGAAAACTATTCGTTTTTTACATTTTAGAATAGGATGCCTCGAGTTTGTGCAGAATTTTAAAGTTGAAAATATTTTTATTGAGAACAAAAACACATTACAAAAGTAAAGCGGTAAGTGGCATATATCCACAAATCCACTCAGTGGCTATCGCCCACAGTGAGACTTGGGACCATGAGCAGCACAGTGTTACGGATAACAAGTACAAGGTAGAAAAACATTATATCAATAAAAAATGCTTTGAAATGTAGAATCTTGATGCCATATAGTATTCTGTTTTGAAAAAAAGACTGAAAAGCAGAAAAATAGAAGACGACAAAGATATAGTGAGTAATGAAGGGATAGTTACACCGAGGAGAATAGGAGGAAATAGAGAAGAGAAGAAGGGGGGAGGGGGGGTCTACCGGAGGGTCTCGGCTCTGCGTAGTTGCCCAACGAACCAACCCGAGACCCGCTATCTGTCCAATATCAGAACTTGTTATGTACCTAGGAGGTTAGTGAGCGTGTCAGAGGTGGAGAAGCGAGGCCAGATTGACCATAAAACCTTATATTTGTCCAAAGTATCATTGTCCATTGCCAATCTTTCTTCTATTCTCATAATATCATTCACAGTGGATACCCACTGGGCTAAGGGAGGTGTGGTAGTTGATTTCCAGTACAACGGGATAATTTTTCTGGCTGCAGACAAAAGGAAACGGAGGAGGCATTTCTTTTGGAATACTAAAGAGCCAGGAAGGATAGAGAGCAGAGCGATCTTAGGCGAGGGAGTTAGAGAGTCGTTGTATAAATGGCTATATACCTGAAATACGTGGTTCCAGAAGGGACGTATTCTCTCGCACTCCCACCAGACATGTAGATATGTTCCAACAGCCTCACCGCAATGCCAGCAATCCGCGGAGGTATCCGGAAAAATTCTATGGAGGGTCCAGGGGTCTCTGTACCACCGAGAGAGGATTTTGAATTTTTTTTCTTGTGAGTGGCACGATATAGAGGATTTATGGATGAAATGAAAAGCGGTTAGCCCCTCTTCCCCTGAGATTTCTGTTCCCAAATCCCTTGACCATAACCTAGTATATGATGGTAGTCCTGTGTGTGTAAGAGCCTGGAGCAGGCCATATAGTGAAGAGAGTAGTAGACTCCTAAGTACGAGATGCATTTGGATTGCCATTGAAAAGAATACACTAGGAGATCATATGCGTAAAGAGATAATTTATGGTGGGAAGACCCACCTGTTCTGGAGAGAGACGGAGAAAGCGCCAATTTACCCTATCGAACGCTTTCTCAGTGTCGAAGGACAACAAGCAAGCCTTCAGATGGTGCCGTTGAACACAAGATATAAGGTGTATAGTTTTGCCCGTGTTGTCCACCAACTTGAAAACAAACAAAGATGATTCTCTTGTATACCGCCCTCCAAACAATGAATCAAAGTATCCGCGCTGATAATGTGTCAATACTCTCGTTTAAATATAATGGATATAGGTAATATAAATTTGCTCTCATAACTGTGTAATAGTCGCGCCTATGAAACTAAGTAACAAACCTCCCGC
>BLSH010130736.1:67325-83706 GCA_018402905.1 Glandirana rugosa | reverse complement strand
TCAGTGCCACGTGTCAGTGCCACCGGACCTATCATCAGTGCCACATATCAGTTCCACCTAACCTGTCACCAGTGCCACATATCAGCGCTACCTGATCTGTCATCAGTGTCACCTGACCTGTCATCAGTGCCACGTGTCAGTGCCACCTGACCTGTCATCAGTGCCACGTGTCAGTGCCACCGGACCTATCATCAGTGCCACATATCAGTTCCACCTAACCTGTCACCAGTGCCACATATCAGCGCTACCTGATCTGTCATCAGTGTCACCTGACCTGTCATCAGTGCCACGTGTCAGTGCCACCTGACCTGTCATCAGTGCCACGTGTCAGTGCCACCGGACCTATCATCAGTGCCACATATCAGTTCCACCTAACCTGTCACCAATGCCACATATCAGCGCTACCTGATCTGTCATCAGTGTCACCTGACCTGTCATCAGTGCCACGTGTCAGTGCCACCTGACCGGTCACCAATGCCACATATCATCAGCGCTACCTGATCTGTCATCAGTGTCACCTGACCTGTCATCAGTGCCACGTGTCAGTGCCACCAGTGCCACCGGACCTGTCATCAGTGCCACATATCAGTTCCACCTAACCTGTCACCAGTGCCACATATCAGTGCTACCTGATCTGTCGTCAGTGTCACCTGACATCAGTGCCCATCACCTCATTAGTGCCATCAGTGCCAATTAGTGCTGCAACAATGGCAAAAAGATCTTTTTCTGCTGAGGAGGCGTACAATATTCTTGCAGCTGTGGAGAGCAACGGGGAGCTCTCTCCTGCAAGTTCCTCTGAGTCTGAGCCTTATATGGCCTACGGTCTGGTCTCAAGTAGTGAATTAGAGCTGGACTCAGATGAGGAATATTGTCCGCCCGCCAGACGCTTTGATGAGGAGGCAATACCGTCCACCAGCACCGCTTTGCCATCCACCAGCACCGCTGTGCTATCCGCCAGCACCCCAGTGTCATCCACCAGCACCCCAGTGCCATCCACCAGCACTGCTGTACCTCAGCCCCAAAGGGTTAGGTCTCATGCCGGCCTTCCCTACTCACTCCAGCACCCCTTATGGCTTCCTCCTAATTCAGGAGAAGTTAGGATTCCCCTTTTACTGCCCAACCAGGAGTCCAGGTGGACACAAAATTTTTCGCCCATTGATTTTTTTTATTTGGTTTTTACTGAGGAAATGCTGCGTTCCATTGTGGCCCAGTGCAACCTATATGCACACCAATTTATCCAGGCTAATCCAAACTCCTATTATTCCCGTCCCTATGAGTGGAGAGACGTAACAGTGGAAGAATTTAAAACCTTTTTGGGCCTTGTGTTCTGCATAGGACTAAACAGCAAAAATGAACTCCGCTCCTACTGGTCCACCCGCCCCATCTACCACATGCCGGTCTCCTCATCCATAATGCCCAGGACAAGATTTTCCATGATCACGAGATTTCTACATTTTGACGGCAATACACAGCGCCCCCCCAAAATGCCCCAAATTATGAACAGCTTTATAAGATTCGCCCAGTTCTAAATTATTTTTCAGAATCATTTCCACAATTATTTACCCCCGACCAGCATATATGTATTGACGAATCCCTGGTAAAATTTAGAGGAAGGCTGGGAATAATACAATATATCCCCAGTAAAAGGGCCCGCTATGAAGTGAAGGTCTACAAATCGTGCGACCGAACCACGGGGTATGTTTACAGCTTCAAGGTCTACGAAGGGAAGGACTCCCAGCTGAATCCCCCTAATTGCCCAGACTATATAGGTGCAATCGGTAAAATCGTTTGGCAATTAATTTACCCCCTCCTGGACAAAGGCTACCACCTGTATGTGGATAATTTTTATACTAGTTTACCTCTGTTCCGGAACCTCTACAGGAAGATTACACCAGCCTGTGGCACAGCCAGAAAAAAATTGTGTGGGCTTTCCTCAAAGAGTAGTAAACATGAAGCTTTGAAAAGGAGAGAAGGCGAGTCTACGAAATAATGAAGTTCTGGCTGTGAAGTGCAGGGACAGAAGGGATGTGTATATGTTATCTTCTATACACAACAATACATTTGTGGAGATCCCCAGAAGAAATGACCCAATACAGAAGCCAACCTGCATCCACGATTACAATTTGTACATGGGAGGAGTCGATCTAAATGATCAAATGTTGGAACCCTATTTATTTACCAGGAGAACATACTACTAGTATAAAAAAGTTGCCCTCTATTTTTTCTATTTGGCCATATACAATACCCATGTCATATATCGAAATTCCACCGTAAACCCCAAACCATTCCTTGGCTACCAGGAGGATATCGTCACCACACTTTTATACCCCAATGGCCCACCCGAAAATATTAGATCCGATGTGTGTAGCAGACTGTCCGAGCGCCATTTCCCTGATAAAATCCCTCCCAGACCAACAGGCCAAAAACACCAGAAAAGATGCCGAGTGTGCTCTAGTAGAGGCGTTAGAAGAGACACCACTTATCATTGTGCCCAGTGCCCTTCCCAACCAGGTCTATGCATAGGTGACTGCTTTCGGCGTTATCATACCCTAGTAAATTATTAATGATTCCTCAGTTATTTTTTCTATTTTGCCCCCCTTATGCCACTGCCTGCTCTGGAACTGATCCTAGTTTGTTATTCAACCATGCTTCTGCCTGCTGATTTTGTACAGACTTCTGCCTGATCTGGAATTGACCATGGACTGTTTGACCACGTTTTTTGCCTCTTGGACTGATCTTGTACCCTGCAACTGGAGTAGTGGGATTCACAACACAGGGGTCTCACATATGTGAGGGGCTCCAGAATGTTTTTTTCTGGAAAAAGAAAACATTGTTTTTGTTTTCTCTCTCCCAGATTAGGGTCTGGAGACTCGGAGGCTTCAAAGAGATTGGGTGGGAGAAGCCTCTACCCCTTTCCCCATTCTGTCCTGACCAAGGCCCTGCTTCTGCCTGCAGGACTTATTGCCATCATTCCTCTGCCTACCGGATGAACTGACCACACCTCTGCTGATGTTTCTGCCTGACAATAGAACCAATATTATGGCAATGTTGACAAAATCTGTCTGCACTGACCTTGGACTGTATATGGGCAGCATCCTTGCCTGTACTGACTATGGACAGTATTCATGCCTGTTGCCTGGACAACTGCGTTCGCTGTGCTACTAACAGGACCAATATTGTGGCACTGTTGACAACATCTCTGCCTGCACTGACCGTGGACTGTATATGGACAGTATCCCTGCCTGTACCATGGACAGTATTCCTGCCTGTTGCCTGGACAATTGTGTTTGCTTTAACTGACCAAGTCCCTGCCTGCTGCCTGGACCAGTGCTATCCTCCTGTGGACAGCTGCAATACTAAAACCACAGGTAATCTTTTGTTTACCCTTTACTCAGCATAATGTATTTTGGGGTGTAATTCTTGGTATTTGTAATGCTATGTGTCCTTAGAACGCCTGACATGTTTCCTTGCATGTTGGGCCTCTGTATGTGTATGTAAAAGTCTCACACATGTGGTATTACCATACTCAGGAGGACTAGCAGAATGTGTTTTGGGGTGTCATTTTTCCTTTGTACATGCTATGTGTTGGAAATACCTTATAAATGGACAACTTTGTGTAAAAAAAGCGTTTTAATTTTTTTCCCACATTTTCCAAAAACTTCTGGAAAAAAATGAACCGTTCAAAAAACGCATTATGCCTCAGATTATACGTTGGGGTGTTAGCTTTCAAAAATGGGGTCATTTTTTGGGTGTCTTCATTGTCCTGGTGCTCTAGGGCCTTCAGAATTATAATAGGTGGTCGAGAGATGAGATGTGTAATTTATGTTTCTAAAACGCCTGAAGGTGCTAGTTCAATGTTGGGCCTCTGTATGTGGCCAGGCTGTGTAAAAGTATCACACGTGGTACCACCATACTCAGGAGGAGTAGCAGAATGTATTTTGGGGGGTCATTTTTCCTTTGTACATGCTATGTGTTGGAAATACCTTATAAATGGACAACTTTGTGTAAAAAAAGTTTTAATTTTTTTCCCACATTTTCCAAAAACTTCTGGAAAAAAATGAACCGTTCAAAAAACTCATTATGCCTAATAGATTATACATTGGGGTGTTAGCGTTCCAAAATGGGGTCATTTTGTGGGCGTTTCCATTGTCCTGGTGCTCCAGGGCCTTCAGAAGTGTAATAGGTGGTTGAGAAATGAGATGTGCAATTTATGCTTTGAAAACGCCTGAAGGTGCTAGTTCAATGTTGGGCCTCTCTATGTGGTCAGACTGTAAAAATGTCCCAGACATGGGGTATCGCCATACTCAGGAGTAGTAGTAGAATGTGTTTTGGAGTGTAATTTGAGGTATGCATATGCCATGTGAGAGAAATAACCTGTTACGACAATTTTGTTGAAAAAAAAAAAAAAAAAAAAAAAATCTTCATTTTGCAAAGAATTGTGGGCAAAAATGACATCCTCATAAAACTCACTATGCCACTTACTAGATACCTTGGAATGTCTACTTTCCAAAAAGGGGTCATTTGGGGGGTATTTGTACTTTGCTGGCTTGTTAGGGTCTCAAGAAATGAGGCCGTCAGTACATCAGGTGTGATCAATTTTCAGTGATTTGCAGCATAGGTTGTAGACCCTCTAACTTTCACACAGACCAAATACTATACACTAATTTGGGTTATTTTTATCAAAGATATGTAACATTATAAATTTTGGCCAAAATTTCTGAAGATAAATTACTAATTTGCAAAATTTTATAACAAAAACGAAGAAAAATGTGTTTTTTTTTCAAAATTTTCGGTCTTTTTTTAATTATAGAGCAAAAAATAAAAAACCCAGCAGTGATTAAATACCACCAAAAGAAAGCTCTATTTGTGTGAAAAAAAGGACGCAAATTTCATATGGGTACAGTGTTGCATGACTGAGTAATTGTCATTCAAAGTGTGAGCACACTGAAAGCTGAAAATTGGTCTGGGCAGAAGGGGGGTTTAAGTGCCCAGTAAGGAAGTGGTTAAGCATCTTGGCCTCTCGAGCCTTCGCAAATGAGCCCCTCCACGTTGCTAGTAATGAAAGAGTCCCTAAAGTTCTATGTGTAGATGTGGGATGTGTATAAATAACAGATGTTGTTGCTGTGCTGTACACCTGTGTGTATCCACCACAGATGGGCGGCCTGGTACTGTGTAGTACCAATCAGTGGAGGTAGGTGATACAGGCAATGTTGAGCAATTTTGATAAAAATTGGTATTGGGTACTGCAATGTTGGTGGAAAGTGATCTCACGGTTCTCTGCAACAGTGCTTCCAGTGGCAGTTGTGTGCGGAAGGCGCTTTGGGGAACTGCTAGAGGAATCAGAAATGATAGACATGGTGAAAATCTCCCCGTATGTTGGTGTGATGAGGTGCATTCCTGCTGGTGCGGTCTGAGGTGCGGCTGAGCAGTGGTTGGTACATGCAGTCTCACCCACTAGACCTCATGTGAAGGAAGGGCCCGGAACAGACGTGGCAGTAGTGGAAATTCTGTCCATCACTTGCAAAGAGGTGCAGTTTGAGGTACCTGGGGACACTCTGACAGGAAATAAAAGTGTGGGTAACTGTAACGGGTAAACCTATATTGAATTTTGTCTCACTGTGTGCTGGGTTGCTTCCTACTGATGTAGTGTATGAGAGGCACTCCAAAGCACAGAGGTATTGGTTGAGGTACCAATGGACATAGAAATGGTTAAAGAGATTTTTGTGCAAAAATGTGGCGAAAAATGTTTGGTGGTAGGACAATCGCTATTGGAGGAGTGTTTGACAACAGGGGGCTATGTGAAACTATGGGAAGGTCCCATTGGGAATAACTGCCTGCCTGTAGGTGGTCCCTCCACAAACACTGTCCTAACAAACCAGGGGACAAGAGGTCCTGATGACACTGACAATATTGAATTGAGTAATTAATTGTGGAAAGTTGCTATTGAGGTTAAAAACAGAAGGACGTGGTGTTAATCTCAGATGGTTTAGTTGTCAAGGATAACCACACAGGGGTTAGTGAACCTGATAAACAGATTATGTTGGTTAGTGTTGAGTTAGGTAGTGAGAGAGGTCAGTCCCTGACCGGTGTCATGGAAGTGGGTCCCCAACAGTCCCAGGAGAGTAGGTCTGGGGGATGTAAAAAGAAATGGAGGATCCCAAGGCCAGAAGATAGAAGGGATAGTAGAGAGATTAGCGGGAGCCCACAGTTCAAGAAGAAACCAGAAGATGTGGGTGGAGTGCCCCTTTAGAAAGAAGGTTGAGCAGGTTAGGACTTCTGCTGCTGATAGTTGGCACAGAAGTGCAAAGGGAAGTGCTGGTGGAAACGTACCTGGAAAAAGAAATGGGCCTACACAGCTAATGGCTAATACAGAGGTGTCCCATCCATGGTGACGGGTTTATGTGTTCCTCCCTTCGGTTCGAAACAAGAGGGGATGATATGTGGCAGTGGGACCCTGTGCTACCTGGCAGATTTCTTGGGAACGCCAGATTATGGAGAGACAGGCACACTGATGGCACAGCTGTGTGCTGGGCTATTTAGCTGTGACATGACTATGGCTCAGGACCCCATCCAACAGACAGGTCTGTGCATGGGAGTCATGTGGACTCCCATTACTCTGCAGGAGTCAGAGGCTGCATGGGGGCAGGCAGAGTGTGCATGTCTGCAGGAGGCAGACTTAGTCTGTGACAGAGCAGCAAGGAGCTGATTGTGAGTAAGCTAGGAGAGAGCTTGAGTCTAAGGAACTCTTTTGGTCTGAGAAGCAGACCTTAGGCCTAGGCTGGAGGCCTGAAGCAGCCGTGTGGCAAGAGAGTAAGTCAGGAGGCTCAAGTACTCTGATTGTACAAGTTACAGTAATGTTGAAACCCCCTGCCTGGGCTAATGATATCTTGTGAATTTTTCTGTTCTTTTAAATAAAAGTGGGATACCATGCCCTTAAAAATACTGCTTTGGACTGGCGCACTCAATGAAAAACGCACCTACCGCTTGAGTCTGATCAACCCCAATCTTACATAACATTTCTGAGTACCCAGAGGTGGAAAGACCTATTTGCAGGTCAACTGCCAAATCAGAGCCAGTGGTCTCTTCAAATTACTTTTCTCCTTTACCAATCTGCATTAGTAAGCATTGAAGACCCAGTTTCTCTTGGATATATCCCTTTCAATCTAGGAAGCTCCTGATCCCCCCAGATCCACTGAAGCATCAACAGCTGTGCAGTTAGGGGCAGAAACTAGTGGAAATTCTACTAGTATGTACGTGGCAAGACAGAATCTGTAGCATCTTCTCCAGGAAATTATTAGTCAGCCAAAATGGGAGGACCAATTTCCAAGTAAGGTGCTCCCATGGAGTCATGCAAGTCCACTCTGTCCCAGTACAGGGTACTTGCGGCAGGGACCCAGGGTAAAAACCCAAAGAGGCATGGGGCCCTTTAGCACTGATATCCGCTCACCATGTAAGATCTGAGAAGCACCCCACTGTACAACGCTACTGGTCTAAGGACAGTCAGTATCCAAGGCAATGTCCTTCTGAAGGACCACTTGGACAAGACCAATATGCTCAGCACTGTCCTGCAAAAACTATCCCTGTCCCGGGGAAGGCATCCACTCCTTCCTGGAGATGAAAGCACTGCAAAATCTACATGGTTAACACAGAAGTCAGGAGTGAGATACTTAGACAAGACGAGGTCCCAAAATATGGAGAGAACTTTCCCCCTTCTTCATCTCATAGGCTCACTATGCTTTTCCGTTTCTCCTTCATTATCTCTTTCTTTCTCTTAGTACTTTGGTTGGTTCTATAGCAATGGAAAATGTTACCGGATGTTTCGGGCCCGTCCTCTGACTGGTGTGGCGCTCGGGGGACGAACCCTTGACGATTGTTACGATAGTGGGCTAGCGATGCTGTACTTGGCTAGGTTAGCCTTCTGTATCTAAGTCCTGTATTTTGTAAGCAGCGTGTACCTGGAAATTTCAAGATTTATGCTAGATACCCCTTGTTATCTGTGATGTACTGCACCAATGTCGAACTATCCTTGCTCGCATTGGGCATTAAGTTATAATATCTAAAAAAAAAAAAAATATGGAGAGAACAACAGTCTTTGTTTAGAAAGATCAGGTAGCAGTCTCAGAAATGGTGGTACTACAGTAAGCGAATTGCCCAGGAACATGGGGGAACAGACTACCCTAGATGCCTGATGCTGATGAAGAATTGACTGGAGAGACATTAAAAAAGGGGAGACCATCCTCAGTTTACGTTTCCCCTCTGCTATACAATTCCTTGGAGGATAGGGTGTAAAATCCTTGCATGCCAACAAGGGGGCCATATGTGAGGACCTTTTATGAGCTGGGTCATCTCACCCTCCCATCACAGGTGGCCAAGAACACTGGAACCTAGCAAGGCTCGGGCAGTCAGATCTTGAGGTAGTTAGGCCCTGCTGGAAGGTACTGACTACCAGTCTTCATAAAGCAAACTCTCTTTACAGGAGGTGACCTGAGGATCCCACAATGGAGATGCCAGGAATGGGCAAGGGGCTGAACCGGAGGAGCAATATTTTGAGAGACAACAGTTGTGCCTGAGCAACACTGAGAATTCAGATCATTGACTAAATAGAGGACAGCTACCTAGCCAGAGAGGTCCCTTTGGAGGGAACGAACCCACTATGACACAGTTTGACAGATTAGAGGTCACTGCCAACACAGAATGGAGGGCAGAATCAGCCTGTTCAAACTGGCATTTAAGGAGGGATTTTACCTGCCCATCAGTAGAATCTTTAAAAGGTAAGCACACCTTCCAGCTGACTAGTGTTGCTTCCAATATGGTACACCAGTTGATTCACTGTGGAAACAGTCCACCACTTAACAGATGCCCTCTTGAAGAGGAAAATTTTTGGCGCAATATCAGGTGGGGCACAAGACCCCTTGGGTTGATTCCAATCTACAAAAGAGGAATTTCTTGAATTGTAGGTGTAAGGGGAAGTTTTTTAGCAGCTCTAAAAGACTCTAGGGTGGAGACAGCAGGCTGAACCTCCAAATACAGCGTAAGAATCACTGCATCAATAAGGTCAAATATGACTCCTTGTAAATATGAGGTGATAACAGGAGACTGCAGGGTCCCAAAAACAGTCTTTTCGGTGATAGCCTGGTGAGACTCAATCTGAGTCAAAAATGGTCTCAGACATTGTCCCAGCCCAATCTAACCCAGCTGGAGGGTCAGAGATAGATACTGCAGGAGATGCCACTAGAGTGCAATCAGAGCCCCTACGGTCAATGTGTGCAAAGAGTTTAATGCAGGTGGCCAAAAAGTCCTGGGTGAATATAGAGGTCTCCAAAGACAGGGCAGGGAACCGAGCCCCACCTAATGGAGCGGATGAAGACTCTAATGTTAAGACTTTAACTAAAAGGCTACCAGGCATTTCAGTATTGATGCCGGTTCGCTTGGAGGATACCGAGTCAATGGCCCCAGAACTACTAGCAGAGTATGGCCTGAGGTCACAGCAGAACTGTATCTTGTCTGTCTCCGTGCAGACATGTTGCAGCACAGTAGCAGTATGCAACTAGGCCCATAGTGGTAGGCAAAGCCTCGGTAATCACATAACCCAAGGCAGCTGGTGCTTATGAGGGCCAGGTGGTCAGATGTGACCAGGTCCCTGTAGGTGGGCAGTGGTAACAAACCAGAGGCTGGAGTTCCATGAGGTGCTTGCAAGCAGAAGCAGCAGGGATGAGTTGCTTTTATGCTAGATGTTGGGAGAAGTGAGGAGCATGCACACAAGACATTCCACCCAGAAGGTGACCTCAGCCCCCCCAGCGTTAACCCTTATTGAAGTGAAAATGACAGCAGCAGGAAACTTGAATTGCACCCAGAGGTGCACACATTAGTAAGGTAGCCCTCTATTCTGTAGCACGACTGGTCTTACACACAGAGTACGTCTTCAGAGAAACGGGCACATCTGGGGCTGTGCCGCAGCTCTAGAGGCAGAAAGCGCTCCATGGCTAACCTACCCAGTACACTCAGGTCGAGAAAGCACCACATTGCAAAACCCAGTGCTCAAAGGTCACATTCCAGGCTACCTCGGTTTGTCCAGTCTAGTGGGTTCAGGGTACAGCCTTCAAAGCTAGGCTGCTGTAACGCAGATTGAGATAGGTTCTATGTAGAGAGACCAGCTCAAGCAATTATGTAGAAAGGGTCCCTTATTAACCACTTCAGCCCCGGAAGAATTTCCCACTTTAGGACCAGAGCACTTTTTGCGATTCGGCGCTGCGTCGCTTTAACTGACAATTGCGCGGTCGTGCGACGTTGTACCAAAACAAAATTTGCGTCCTTTTTTTCCCACAAATAGAGCTTTCTTTTGGTGGTATTTGATCGCCTCTGCGTCATTTCTTATCGCCGCTATAAACAAAAGAAGAGCGACCATTTTGCAAAAAAAACCCAAATTTCTTACTTTTTGCTAAAATTCAAATCCAAAAAAAATATATAAAAACACTTTTTTTTTCACCGTTTTTGGCCGATTTATATAATTCCTCATATTTGCGATAAAAAAAAAATTGCAATCGGCGTTTATTGATTGGTTTGCGCAAAAGTGGCCGCGTTTACGGATGGTGAGAATTAATTTCTGGGTTTTTTTTTTTTTTACTAGTAATGGCGGCGATCTGCGATTTTTAGCGGTAATGCGATATTGGGGGGGGACATGTCGGAACATTTTGACACTTTTTTGGGACCAATGACATTTATTCAGCGATCAGAAATTTAAATGTCCACTGATTACTGTATAAATGTCATTGGCAGTGAAGGGGTTAACCTGCAGGGGGAGAGCTAGGGGTTAATCGTGTTCCCTGGGTGTGTTCTTACTGTGGGGGGGTTGGGCTAACATGGGCATGAGAGATCTAACTGATCTCAGTGACAGGGATCAGTAGATCTCTCATGCCCCACTGACAGAGCGGGGAACCGCCGTGTTTACATCGGCGGTTCCCCGTTCTTTCCCTGTAGCCGCTCATCGCGGCTCGCCGGCGGACATCGGGTCCGCCCGAGCCGCGGGCACACTCCCCCTGGTGGCCAAATGCGAATCGCCGCTTATTTACGGCAATTCGCGCAGGGCTCCCCGACTGCCGCCGTGAAAAGACGGCGCGCGGTGGGGAACCTGTTAAAATCAATAGAAGAGAAATTATAAAGAAAAAAAAGCCTAGCAATGACTTTCATCCTTCTAGGCCACTAGCAAAAAACGGAGGCATGATGGGTAGATGATGGGTTATACTAGGAGAAAGTTTGCAATTTTTTTGTGTTTGCCAATGTCTGATCCTCCTGTAGGCAACAGTAACCTACATTTATCTGAATTTCTATGTCCCTCAGTAGACAAGAAAGATGTATCTATCTACACTAAATAGTGAAATCTGATTGGTTAATAGGATACCGCATCCCATTACTCTCTGCTCTACCTTTGTTAAAATAAGATCCTATTTTGAAGATGTAAACATTACAGACAAAATATCAATCTGCACATGGGAACAAATGGAACGGTTAGCTACAAGTCACAACTGTACTATAATTTATTTGAAGAGAACCTAGCATGACAGACAGAAATATGTGAGCTGCCATTGCTAACTTTTTGCTTTACAAGCTGAAAGCAGTCAAGCGGTTATTCACCTACATTTTAACAGGCTGCATATTTTTTCTGGGTAGGGCAAGTAGTGAAGTTAGAGGATAAGGATGACAGCCCAGGAATGCACACGTTTGCAAATTTTCTGAAATTACACTTAAAATAAAAAAACTGGGACAATACTTGTCCCTTTTCAGCACGATGACAAATATATTAGTTAGGCCTCGTATTAGGTTCTGGAAGATGGCATAATGATACTTCTGAATCTTATTTGAGACCAAATCAATAGCTTCATTTTCCTATAGTCATTAAAAAGGCTGTCATTTTCCCTCTATATTTTCCTTTATATATATTTTTGTGGCATGTGAAATGTCTTTTAGGCAGACACAGACATGTAATTTAAACTGGGACTTGTGAAAAACACTGCCAAGACTTGTAAAACATAGTAGTTATGTAGCAATTTTTTCTGGTCCAGTGTTGAAGAGCTCAGAAGACATGATGAACACTCACCAAAAGTCGTTTTTTAAAACACACAAGCACTTCGGGCTCATGCACACATGTGTGGATTATGAATAATGAAGCAATGCTCATTAAAAAGGAAAAGGTCACCTTTGGGAACATGTTACATGTTCCACCTGTTTGTAGGGTGTAACATGCTCCCAATGCTACAGCCACTGCCCAATCCCCCCTCCCTGTGACAGCAGTATGGGGAGAAGTTCCCCGTACTAGCTGTCACTTTTTGAAATCAGCAGGCTGCTCCTCCAACACAGCCGCCTCATTCATTCACATAGCTGTGTGTGTGAATGAACTACAACCCCCGGCATCCTTAGCGGCGGTCGGCTTGTAGTTTTCAATGAACTACCACGGTGTTGTGGAGTGCTGTGGTAATCCATTGATACTTCCAGTTAGTGTATTTGCTTGCCCATACGGGATGTCTGAGCACACAGATACACAGAATGATCTGCAGACCTGCATGGCACCAGCGTTCTGCTGATTGCTGGTGCAATGCTTTACAGGATCCAAAAAACAACAATAATAATATTTTTATACCTGCAAAAAAATGTGCATTTATTTATTTTTAAACTTATTCTTTTAACGCGTGTTTATGACGCGTTTTCGTTGTGTTTATGAAGCGTTGAAAAATCTTCAAGAACGATTGATAAATACCCATGAACGTTTTGCTTTTCTACTGGGAGTGCTTAAAGGGGAAGTGATGTTGAGGAAATAATCTACCTTGAGGTGTGCTTAGGTCGTGGTGTGACAGCGAACATTTTTGTGAATTCTCTGTACAATAGATTGGTATACTTTGATCTCTTTGACACTTGGCTTGGCCCAGCTCAACTTTACTGACACAAAAAGCTTTGCCACTGGCAATAATGCTCAATGTCTCTGCTCCTGCCTGACACTGTTATAATTGCTAGCTGGCTTCCCTTTGCCCATGCACAGAAGTATATGGTGCTATCACACAGATGCTCTGTACTAACAGGAAATGGCTATAGCTGCTCTGTCCTAGTTCTCTATTATTTCCCAGTGCATTCTGGAATACAGGAGCCTCCGCTGCCTCTCCCCCCAATGCCCAGCTAACACTATATCAATGCTTCACTAACACGCCATAAATGCTATAGGTGTGGTTACATTGCGGTTAGAGTGCATTACCATTGAAATCAATGGAGGCGGCTGACAAGCATCAATGCCTAATGAAAGTAACATGCTCCCTAATTTTTAACACAACACAACGCTACTGCTCCTGTGTGAACAGCACTGTGTGGTGCCCACTGTAATATTCATGGAAGGCATTGAAGGGCAGTTAGACTTTAAATAAGTGGAATAAATGCAGCATAAACACAGGGTATTGACGCACGCGTGAACAAGCCCTTTGAGATATGATGCTGTGAAATGTCACAAGGAACATGGACTACAGCAACTGTTTGATACAGCCATCCTGCCATATACTATATGAAGCCTCCCTGATTGGACAGATATACAATTTCCCTGAAATGTATATCTCATGCATCACAGAAGCGAGAGGCATTCTACAAGAGAACAGCTTCTAAAATGGCTGTGAAATAAAATCACAGAGGACCATAGGACTTACCATTACTGCATACTACATCTGGTTAAAAGTTGTGTAAAAATGAAACTTAATGATGTGGTCTAAAAGCTATGATTAACTCATAAATACCTTTATCATTTTTAGATCTTTGTCAACGCCTGTTAGATTTAACTGTTGATTTATCAGAAATCTGTTTACACCATCATGTTGCTCTGAATAGTCATTTTCCTTTCCAAAATCCCCTCCATCACCTGGGTAACAGCTATCTGTTTCAGAAGGTATCCTAGATTCAAGACAAAGTACATGTGGTTCCCCATGTCCGTCAAACATAGGAAATTGTGAATCTGAGGCGTTTTCAGCCTTAGAGTCTGGCAAAGTGGTTTCTGAATCATTAATTGTACTAATATCAAGCAATTTTGATTCATCAACTTCTGTAACTGGCCCTGATACTTTCTGCTGGGTTACATCTGAGGCAAAGTTTAATGATGGAAGGTCTGCGCTTTGGTCAGCCTCAGGTTCAGTTATGTCAGTAATTTCAATAACTGGTGCTTCTACTGTTTCTTTCTCATGTGCTAAGGGTTGTTCAGGAATGTCCTTTAAGAATTCAGAAAAACTGGATTCTGAGTACAATGATGTACTGATATTATCTTCTACAGCATCAACATCTTCTGAAGCAATGCCAGATCCTAGATCTTCAGGACCATCCTCATGTATTATCGGTTGACTGCTCAGATCTTTCATTTGTACTCCCTGAGGCTTTGGTTCCTTATTTTGAATGTTTCCATGTTTAGGTTTATATTCACTATGACAGGAGGCATCTTCCTTTTGCTTGCTTTTATTTCCTCTTGACAGACAATCAGGACTTGGTTCTGAGAGAATTGTGGCTAGCTCATGTTTGTCTATCTTGGAACTTTTACTCATTAAATCATTTTGCAGAGATTCCATAAGACCCAATTCCATAGAGCAGACATTACTGCTGTCATCAGAGTCTATATCAGAAGGTGTTTTGCTGCCTTCTTCTAACATGTCTCCAGCATGTTCCAGCTCAGGCTCTTCCAGAACCATATCCAAAACTGGAGGTATATTACGTAACAGCTTGTAAGAGTCTGAACGTGTCATTTCTTTATTAATGTGCACATCTAGCATTTCTTCTTCTCCTTCTTCCTTGATGTCAACAAGCTGTTGCTTGCGTAGGTGCATTTCCAGCAAGTGTAAAACATCAGGGTCCAGTTTATCTGAAACGTACTGATGTCTTTCTTTTCTGTGATCGAGCCCGTCTTTTGAGCAACTGTAATGAAATGAATTGTCTATGTTTTCCTCTTCACTACTTTCTTCCTTTTCAGAAAGGTCCTCCTCTTCCACAAACTCTAGCTCATGCAAAACTGTCTGTAATCGTCCACATTTTAGTGATCGATGCTCCTTTTTCCGTTTGCCTCTTCTGGTATTATCATTTTTTGGTAAACATAGCCCAAAGCGTTTAGTCTGAAAATCAAGAGAATTTTTAGAGCCGTCATCACTCTCACACACAGTGTGTGCTAGTACATCACATTGCTCCATGCTAGAAGTTTCTTTTTGTTTGGTAGAAGGAATATCAAATTTGCCAAGTTTTAAGTGCACAGCATGGTTGTTGACATAGTTTTCCGTATGAATTGTTTTCTCACAGCCTTGTGGTTTCTCATCTAAGCTTTCTCTTGTCGATTCAATGGTACATTTTGTGACTTCATCCAGCAAGTCTCTCTTGAATATGTCAGAATCTGACACAGCAGTTTCTTTGAAATTATTTATTTCCAAGTGTTCTTTTTCTTTTAGTTGATCACCTAAAATAGAATCTGTTGCATAGGATTCCTCTTCATCCTTAGGATTTTCCTGAAGCTTTGACAAATTCACTTTACATGGATTGTGTATCTCTTTGTCTAACTCTTCATTCATCAGCTCTCCTTGAAATATTTCATTGCTCTCTGAAATATCTTTACTAATATTATTTTTTAAGGTGTAATTAGATAAAACGTGTTTTGATTGCACATTACACAGTTCTCTCCCATCTTGCATTTTGCCTTTATCTGTAGTCTGACATGAGTCACACAAGTGATTAAGCATCTCTTTATATTCTGTGCTGTTCAGGTCTTTAGATGATGTAAAAAATGATTCTTTCGAATTGTCTGCAGCTGATATTTGATCGCTGACTGTGGTAAAATCCCCTGAAGATACAATTCTTTGGTTGGTAAAACAGTCTTGTTCGGATACCTCTTTGTTGTTGTTCAGAAGGTCTTCTGATTTTACATTCTCCTCCAGTTCGAAAAAGTCATTTGCCACAGCTTTTGCCAGAGCTGCAGTATGGGCTAAATGACACCCGTTTACAATATCTAGAAGAATGCCATTCCCAGGTCGCTTATGATCTAAAATACAAAAAAAAAAAAAAAAAAAAAAAAAAAAAAACGTAATCTTCTTACGGTGACACTTTTTTTGTACATTTTTATAATTTCGTGAATGTAAACAATTACTCTGTGTTTTCTTCTTTTTAAGTCGGACTAGGAAGAAAAAAAAAAAAAAAAAAAAAAAAAAAAAAAAAAAACGTAATCTTCTTACGGTGACACTTTTTTTGTACATTTTTATAATTTCGTGAATGTAAACAATTACTCTGTGTTTTCTTCTTTTTAAGTCGGACTAGGAAGAAAAAAAAAAAAAAAAAAAAAAAAAAAAAAAAAAAAAAAAAAAAAAAAAAAAAAAAAAAAAAAAAAAAAAAA
>BLSH010130736.1:53563-67315 GCA_018402905.1 Glandirana rugosa | reverse complement strand
CCCCCCCCCCCCCCGATTCTTTTTGTTCTAGAGCAAGGGAAAGCATAGACTAATACTCACCTTAATCCAAGGTCCCGCAATCTTCCTCCCCTTCTGTTCCAAGGACTGGTTGCTGTTCTCGCTGATGTCATGTACAGCAGCCATTCTCAACCAGGGTTCCGTGTAGCTCTAGTCCAATCCAAACCCTAGGGTTTCTCTACGGTTTCTTTGAGTTGTGGCTAACTCTTCTCCCATCTGATAGTGCCTGCATAGTTCAAGATTCAATGCCACTTAGAGCCAGCAGCATTACTGGAAAGGTGTCATTCTGGTCACCTCTGTCACAATATTAGCAGGGGTTCCCTGAGACCTGAAAATTATTTCAAGGGTTAGTCTGGGGTAAAAAGGTTGAGAAAGGCTAATGTATAGAGCAGGGCCAGCAGTCATGTCATCAAGATGATGATGTGGCAGCTGGTCCAACAAAAAAGGACTACCAGCCCCTTCAGATTCTGGGGAAGGGGTGGGGAAGAAGCGACCATTTTAATAAAAACATTTTACGGTTGGGTCTTAAAAATTAAACGTCAGCAGCTACACATACAGTAGCTGCTCACTTTTAACATTAGACACTTACCTGTCCTACATGTCGGCACTGCCCACCAATCTTCGGATCGGCTGGACGAGTACTGCCACCGCCATTGAGGGTAAAGGAACCCAAACGTGTAGGGCCGGGCCCCTACTGCGCTTTCTTATTGGCGGCGGCGGAAGAGGAGGAGGGAACCGGACTGCTGACGGCCACGGATGTAGGATAAAGGACACCTGACAGAGACAGGAGTCCTCTTCCCCTTCCCCCGAAAGATGCCAAATGTGACACCTGAGGGGGGGGGGGGGATCCAACCAGTGGAAAATTTCACTTTTGGGTGGAACTTAGCTTTAAGCATCTTGCCTGCTCCAACAGGCTGTCAGAGCTTCAAGAAATACCAAACTTCCAAATGAGGGGATATTAAAACACAGCCCTCCCCCTTTCAAAGCCATAAAACAATACTAAAGTCTAAGTATTGCAATGCATTAGTATCATAGCTAGGGCTATACAAATCTGTTTTTGCATATATACTTTTAGAGGCACCACTTCTGCTTTGGGATGGGACTGCAAAGAAAAAAAAAAAGATGATTCATTAATCTCACAGCACAAGGCACAGTGTGCACAAGGACTTAAATTAGCTTTTTAAATCACTTTCTGTGGCAGACAGGCTTTGCCTAGACTTCTGGCCAAACTGGCAAATGGTGCAACCCACCACCTTTTAAGAGATCTATTCCAGGGCCTCAGTGGCCTGAAGAGGTTTTTGGCCCAGGGCTATTGTAAGGCAGAGGTGGGATTTATCTTCATGTGCACCAACTTGAACAGCAAGTGTAGATCCCCATGCGCACAGAAATCAATCTGAAGAATAAGGGCTCGCTCACACCATGTGCAGTGACTTGCATCTGTCTACACTGGATCAACACAGGTCACTGTGGTATTCTTGAGGTGTTCACATGTAATCTCACATGGAGTGATTACCCGCAGATAGGGACAGATAATTACCCCTTGACACAAACAGTGTAAAGGCCTGGATCTGAATCTGAGATGCTGGACAGCTACCTTCTGATCCGTTAGACCAGAGGTTCTCAACTCCTGTCCTCAGGACCCACCAACAGGCCAGATTTTAAGTATTACCTTGGGGAGATGCAGACTACAATACTGCAATCACTGAGCAGCAAATTATATCACCTGTGATGCATTTCAGTTATCCTGCAAACCTGGCCTGTTAGTGGGTCCCGAGGACAGGAGTTGAGAACCATTGCGTTAGACAATCTTGCCTTGTACTTTATTTTTCATGAACCGTGAACTCTTTGTTCCTGCCATTAACTTCCTGATTTAAGTCATGTCTCTGCACTTCCTGTTTGCCAGATTAGTGTGCCCTCTCCAGCCAATATCTCACTCTGGTCACTTCTGCTGCCATCCATATCTAAACTACCACTCGTTACCGACTTTGACTTCTTTACAGACTACGCTTCTGCTTGATCCCTACCTGCTATATCAGCTACTGAATCCCAGCTTGCTCATCTTCTGGTGGGGCGATCCCGAGGACCATGAACTGGTAATAACACGCAGAAAAACCCATCTCCACCATTAGGAGCTCTGGTTAACACCGCTTAATACTTAGACTCCGCACCTAGGGTGAGCCTATGTCATCCTACAGGATGTGCTGCATCTGTACTTATCCAGCTGGTTGGTGGGTGCTTCTCTACTGTTACTGGCCTCCGAGACAGGCTGAGTGGCCACAACAAACTGCTTCCATCTGTGAATCCAGGTGTAGAAATACACTGGATTCCTGCCCCTGCTACACAGAGATGACCCTCCTGAAAGGCGGACCCAATCAGACTGATCGTGTAAAAAGGGGCCTAATGCGGTTTTCACGTTGATGCACTGTGGTTTACCAGCACCATGGGTGCAGTGCATCGCCGTAATCCGGGGAAAAATTTTTTTTTTTTTTTTTAATCAAAAGAAAAAAAAAAAAAAAAGACAAGCTTACAAGTTTAACCACTTCAGCCCCGGAAGGATTTCCCCCTTTAGGACCAGAGCCCTTTTTGCGATTCGGCACTGCGTCGCTTTAACTGAAAATTGCGCGGTCGTGCAACGTTGTACCCATATGAAATTTGATACGAAGATACGAGATGTGCAGCACCTGAAACTACGGATACTGGAAGCCTTTGCTAGCATTTCTCCTGCGGTGTTGCTATCAGTGTGTGAAGAATGGGAGAAGAGGGTTGCATTGACAATCCAACACAATGGGCAGCACATTGAACACATTTTATAAGTGGTCAGAAACTTGTAAATAACTCATGAAAAAATAAAGTTACGTTAAAACCAAGCACATCATTGTTTTTCTTGTGAAATTCCCAATAAGTTTGATGTGTCACTTGACCCTCTTCCTATTGAAAAAACAAAAGTTGGATTCAAAATGGCCGACTTCAAAATGGCCGCCACGGTCACCACCCATCTTGAAAAGTTTTCCCCCTCACATATACTAATGTGCCACAAACAGGAAGTTAATATCACCAACCATTCCCAATTTATTAAGGTGTATCCATATAAATGGCCCACCCTTATATATATATATATATATATATATATATATATGTGTATTTCATCACATCTTGAAATATTGTGTATTGGTTATTATATTTTAATATCACTGTTACTTTAGCGCGGTGTTTTAGCTTATACAAAGAAAATCACAGATTGCCGCCATTACTAGTAAAAAATAAATAAAAGCCCCAGAAATAAATTCTCATCATTCATAAACGCTGCAACTTTTGCGTACCGCAATCAAACGCCGATTGCGATTTTTTTAACCAAAAATATGAGGAAGAATATAAATCGGCCAAAACCGATGGAAAAAATGTTTTTTTTATATATTTTTTTGGATTTGTATTTTAGCAAAAAGAAAAAATTTTTTTTTGCAAAATTGTCACTCTTTTTTTGTTTATAGCCGTGATCAGAAATGATGCAGAGGTAATCAAATACCACCAAAAGAAAGCTCTATTTGTGGGGAAAAAAAGAACGCAAATTTAGTTTGGGTACAACGTCGCACAACCGCGCAATTGTCAGTTAAATCGACGCAGTGCCGAATCGCAAAAAGTGCTCTGGTCCTAACGTGGGAAATCCTTCCAGGGCTGAAGTGGTTAAATGACTTTTTAAAAATACACAATCTAATGTTTTCTCTGAGGAATTGACTCCTCTTTTATGGCATGCTTGGTGACAATGGAAATTTTCAGTGCATCTCCTGTGAACACATCTCTCTCAACTACAGAAATAAATACATCTTTGACAAGCTGCAGAGCCAGTGTCAAAGGAAGGTGCTATACATTCTGTATCTTCATCTTGTAGCCAATCTGAACGTCCAGGAGGGGCTGGAGCATGGCTCAACTATTTTGGTGAGGGTGAGGCAGTCCCTGTGGAATCCACTACATCCAAGAACTGTTTTGTCTGTCCGTTTGTAGCATTTTGGTGTGTCCCTGAAGCAACAATTGCAAAATCTTCCCCAGCAAGAGCCAATACGTTACCTCCATTGAAGGTGTAGGGTAGGGGCTGAACCTCTGATGCTCCTGCCCCATGTAATGGTAATCCATCACCCTGTAAATGTGCTCTCGGCCCAGACATATCCTGATAAATATACTCCACCACCGTTCTCACACCTGGCAATCCGTCGGTTGTTGCTGTCCCAGCAGAGTGCATTTGGTATCACTCTGGGACAGGAGCCGGCGATATACAGGAAGTATCGGCTCTGCTCTCTACTGCAGCTGTATGCTTCTTGTACTGCCGGCTCCATTCTTATCACTGATGCTCTGGGATGGCGGGTCAGAAACCCACGATCTGGGCTTGCCGACCCCTTATCCCAGAGCAGGAGGTCGCGGGCCATATCAGAAGGCGCCGCGGGACAGCAGTTGGGCACCCCTGGCCTAGGTGATCTGAGCACAAGTTTGCCCCCCCCCCCCGCCCCCTTTGCCTGCAGCCTTTTGGGAAACGTCACATGTGGGAATATTCACAAAGCACAATGGGAAGTTAGCTGTGAGGCCGCAAGGAGTCAAAGCCGGCTTCCTACACTAAATATTGTGGTGTCAGGGACTTGATTCCATTATTATTTTTCTTTTTTTTTGGAGTGGGGGGGCTGAAGATTCTCTTAATTGGGCAAAATGATAGGTTTGCTATAAATACAAATATCATATATGCTGGTCATAGTTTCTTTTGTGCTTGTAAACTACATTGTTAGATCGATCTCTACTATAATTTAGAACATATGAAAGAAGGAATCAAGCTGGTTTTTAGCCATATATCCACCAGTTTTTACTTTCTGCATTTTAGAATAATCTATACCACATTACTTGGATGCAGAAATAGTTAGTTAGCTTTTATTATGTGAAATTTGACAAATTACCTTCAGAAGATGATTCATCACAATGAGCAACCGCTGCATCCTCCATGTCTCCCCTAGAAGAAAGGTACACTCCCTTAAAACTGTTAATGACAATCACTTGTTAGTTAAACAGATGTTTTCCCTGAAGCATTACTTTAGCAGTTGATGTATTTTACATGGTACAAAAGGGCATTTGAAAAAAATAGTATTGCTCCCTTAACTAATTAGGCTCACATCTTTCAATTCAACACATTTACCACTTTCAATTAATGAGCAAAGGTATACCAACAGACCTATAGGCACTGTTAACAGTAATTGTTCACTCTTTGCCTCAATCACCCGGGCAATGACATGCATGTGATTATATGCATTTTAGGAACATTTAAAATTGTATTCAGAAAAATGTAAGAGAGCCGATTGGAAGGAAGAGACACACCCCCCTTCACACAGCACACAGGAACAGAGCTGAGGCTGTCAATCAGCTGGAGATCCGTCCGCTGTCTCCTTTTTTCTCTTGGTGTCAGGAAAACTTGTCAGAAGTGATTCATGCAGATAGCAGGGGAACGAGGCAGCAGACAGAAATGACACTTAGCCTAGGTTCAGATTGATGTGATTTGACATGTCAAATTGCATGCCAAATCGGCGGCGATTGCACCATCCGAATCGATGCAGGGCCGCACCAATTTCCAAAAGTAGTTCCTGTACTACTTCTGGCGACTTCAGGGTGTGATTTGTATAGACATCTGTGAATGAACCCGCACAGATGTCTCTGAAATCACTCCCGAAGTCGGACTGACATGTGGGTGTGAAATCATGCGAGGTCAGCTGAACTCGCACGATTTCAATCCTGCCGTCAGTGTGAACCTGGGCTCACTGCTCTGGAGTGAGAGAAGTACACACTAGAGAGAGATATGCTTTGTTCATATTTCATGCTGGAGGTTTACAACCACTTTAATAACACTTCTACATTTTTCTTATTTTCTCAGTTTAAATTACCTAAATTTTGTTGCATTTACTTTTTTTTCCCTGTGTTTTTCAAGCCCTGGCTAAAAGTTATTTTGAATTTGCTGGCTTATTCAAATAGCATTGCAAGGAACTAACTGCAACCAATCAGAATCCATCTTGTACTGGTTTGGCTTCAGTAACACAAATTTGGGTTAGCTGGTATGGTTTATTGCTTTTTACCCTTTCTCCTACAACCATAACAGAATCATAGAAAATCGAAATGCCTCGGAATATAAATTGTACAGCATAGGAAAAGATAATAGTGGAGATGTTCGTAAATGAAAGTGTAAATTAATCTTTTTTGTTTGTTTTGGATAGAGTTAGGAACAATTCGAACCCGTTTTTAAACGCATACTGTTAAGACAGGTCAATTTGGTTGGTCGCAGGCTGGTCGGTAAATTGAGCTTGGAAATTCTTTGGTTTTGTTTGACATGCGTCTGCCCTTTCAGTGCTCCTTGCTGTAAAGGCCAGTTATAGGTGGGGTCAGGACAAAGACAGCAATAAAAAAAAAAAAATCTAACAGGGGTTCCAGCTGTCTCATACTCAACTTGAAAAAATTAATTTTACTCCTGTTTGTGTTGCCTTTGGAGTGTTGCTCTCTCCATTTTTTTTTTAGTTTTAAATGTGCTTCCTGTGTACTGCTGGAGAGATTTTCTTTTTATTTCACGGGCGGCACAGTGGTGTAGTAGATAGCACGTTCACCTGGCAGCAAAGGGGTCGCTGGTTCGAATCCCAACCATGACACTACCTGTGTGGACTTTGCATGCTCTCCCTGCATGGGTTTCCTCGGGGTCCTCCGGTTTCCTCCCACAGTCCAAAGACATGCTGGTAGGCAAATTAGATCCTGTCTAAATTGGCCCTAGTATATGTATGAATGTGAGTTCCTTGAGGGTAGGGTCTGACCTGAATGTACAATATATATGTAAAGCTCTGCGTAAATTGACCTTTATAAGTACCTGAAATTATAATAATTTCCCGTCCTGAAAATGCAACATGGAATCTCTCCAAAGTGAAGTGAATTCCCATCTTAGAGAGCTGTCACAGGACAAGATGTCCCTATTGGAGGATTTTCTCTCCCCTCTTGCTCTGTAAACAATGCTCATTGGCCTATTGATTAAGCAATTAATCAGCTACCATCTGGTCTTCCTTCCAGCTTCTTACAAGAATCAAACATCTGATTCCAGTAGAGGATATGTCTAAAATACTCCATACTTTTGTAACATACAGACTGGTTTACTGCAAATCCCTCTACTATGGTCCCTCTGAGAAAAAAACTACACTGTTAGCAGCTGGTACAGAATACAGCAGCCAAGCGTCTCACCCTCAACCAAGTCACTGCCACGTCTCCCAAGTTACTTACACTGACTACCACTTATATGTTGGATTTTATTTAAAACTGGTCTACTTGTATTTATTTATAAAGCCCTAAATAACCTGGATGCATGTCATGCATTCTATCATGTAGCACCCGCAATTTGGAACTTACTGCCATTTAGTGTCCAGGAAGCACCCTCTCTGGATATTTTTTAATCAGACTCAGAACTTAAAGTGATTCTAAAGGTGTATTAAAAAAAAAAACACACATTCACATCATACTTACCTGCTCTGTGCAATGATTTTGCACTGAGCAGCCCCGATCCTCTTTTTGGGTCCCCCGCTGGCAGTCCTGGCTCCTCTACCCTGTTGAGTGCCCCCAATAGTAAGCCTCTTGCTATGGGGGCACTCATGAGCCACGCTCCTGTAAATGGACATTGTCCATTCACACTCACAGCGTGGCTCAGGAGAGAGGGAGAGAGAGAGGGAGAGAGAGAGGGAGAGAGGGGAAGAGAGAGGGGGAGAGAGAGGGAGAGAGGGAGAGAGGGAGAGAGGGAGAGAGGGAGAGGGGGAGAGAGGGAGAGAGGGAGAGAGAGAGAGAGAGAGAGAGAGAGAGAGAGAGAGAGAGAGAGAGAGAGAGAGAGAGAGAGAGAGAGAGAGGGGGAGAGAGAGAGAGAGAGAGAGAGAGAGAGACAGCTGCACCCAGGTTTTTTTACCTTAATGCATAGAATGCATTACGGTAAAAAAACATTCGACCTTTAGCCCCGGTTCACACAGGCGCACTGTGCGATATTGCATGTGATTCGCATAGCACTGCAGTGCAAATCACATGCTTTGTCCGTGTGATGCAATTTCAGGCATACAGATAGAATGGATGAAATCGCATCACATTCAGACTCAAAACGCACAGGACCCTTTCTTGCATCAGCACCAGAATCGGATCGCATGGGTGTTCACAACTATGCAATCCGATTCATGTCCGAACTGTCAGATTGCACTGCGATATGCGAGCTGAAAAGGGGGTGACGTTTACAATGTATTGTCACTACCCTCAGTTCGCATAGGGTAGTGTGAACTTCCGTGCGAGTCGGGTGCGATGCAGGAACCCGCAGTGGATTTGCAGGGTTCCCGCATCGCACTAGTGTGAACTGGGGCTGAGAACCACTTTTAAGTTTCATCCAGGTTAATAGTGACACAGGAAAAACCCTTCAATTCAAAGATCCCAACACAAATTTGATAAGTGCTTTGAGTCCCCAGGCAGGAAAGACTATAGAAATATTATTTTGAATTTCCTCTCACTTTCTGTACCAGAGACAATGGAGAGGGTGGCAGCAGGGTCACAGACAGCAATAAAAACTTGAGAAAAGGATGTTGCCTTTCCCTACAATAACAAATAGAAAATGCCTTTACACAAAGTACAGTATGGTGCAGAATTGACAGCAAAAACTGTCAATGCCTGTAAATACAGTTTACAGGTGAGAAAAGACTACAAAAGATTTGTAAAAAAAAAAAAAACCCAGCATATTATGACAATACTAATTTAGGAAAAATATACACAACAAATATATCCAGTACTGTGCAACAGTTTTGGGTAGGTGAATGGCCAAATTTTGATCCTGTGTGTACCCAGCTTTACTGGCTGTAACCCCAGGTAAAAATAAAGGAGAAAAAAGCCTAAACAAAAAAAAAAGAAAACGAATGCAGCTATCACATCTAAGGATTGATAAGCTGCAATTTAATACATTTTTATTTTTTGGCTTAATGCCGCTTTACATTTATTAAAATTACGATTAAATAGGAGCAAGGTTTTAACTGTTAATGCTTGCAAAATAAAATATAATCACCAGTAGACACAATGAAATCAGGCTTTGCATAAACCTACACTGTCAGCCATCAAAATGGTAACTATTCAGTTTGTTTACCAATTTGATCATCAATGTTTTGTAAATAGGTAAGTGTGCATACAATGCCTAGACGTCCATTGGAGCGTGTGGCTTTCCAGCAGCCTAAATGGGAATGCGAAGACATCCGTTGAGAAAATACAAAAGAAAGCCTGTCCCTATATATTTTATCTATGCATTTGTGATTTCCTGACACCCCTTGCTCTTAAATCATCATATGACAAATTACAGTCGGGAGATTACCTGCAAAACACAACCCTATTTAGCCCTGGATGGTGTTGTAGGGGAAGGCAGTTAAGTTTGAATGTTATCCTGCAGACAGGAAGCTTGGATCTAGCATCATTAGACGTAAGGGGAGATCTCAATGCTTGCCTGGGGTGGCATGTTTATTGTATTGCTTTTACAAGCCTCAGTGAGGAGGTTTAGCCTGCTTTTCTGGGGCTGGATTTACGTGTCATTGTGTTAGGATGCATGCAGTTGGCTTTGTGTGACATGAAGGATGTGATAAGTCCCTGGTCAATAAGATGTTATTTTTTCTGTACACCCGCTCACAATTCTTTTGTTTCTGCAGCTAACATTTCCTTCCTGGCAAAGCTCAGCCCTGCGCTTCACACAGCCAGGACACGTGATGATCAGAGGCCTCCCTCCAACACAGCAAATGACCTAACTCTCCTCTCCCAACACTAGGCTCTTATCTCCACCACAGCTCTCAATCTATTCATATATGCATGACCTTTTCTAGCAAATCATTGCTTCTCATCTATGCAAGAAATCACGCTGCCAGATTATCATCTGATTATATTATAATGCAGGCAGGATTTTGGGCTTTATATGGATGCGCAAGCAATGCCATAAAACAAGTGGATAAAGCAAAAACTCCTTCATTTCACATCTTTGTGACCACAACAAAATGTCACCATTTGTGGAGTGTAGATGTCACTGCTGGAAAGGTTTAGGTTGTGCATTAACCAAATGATGCAGGGGACAGATCTGTCTGCTTCTGATACACAGCAATTACATGAATGTTCATTTTTTACAGAAAGCCGTATTACATCTTTTATTATATTGCAGCTTACCAATTCTAGGGTGTGATGGCTGCATTCATTTTCTTTAGGCTTTCTTCTATTTACACTTGGTGAGCCCACCAGTAAGTCTTTTGTTTTTCAACAGAAAAAGCTGTCCTGCAGATGTGTTTGTTAGAGGGTTAAGACCAGGGTTTTTTTTTTTCCCTCAGAGAATAGGTTCAGAAATTCCCCCTTTTGGAGTTACCTCTTGTCTTTGCTGCCTACTAAGGATAGGCTCGGGCTTGTTCGCAACCACCATGCCCGAGCCCGCCAGGAAGCGCTAATCAGAGGCAGTGAGACATTTCCCGATCCGCGGCTGCACAGATCGGGAAATGTCTCACTGCCTGTGATTAGCGATGCGCAGTGTCAGCTTCCTGGCAGGCTCGGGCACGTGCGCTTGTGAACACGCCCAAGCCCATCCTTACCGCCTACCTACCTCAGAGCATCGTTCCCTGGTTCCGCCCCCTACTCACCTCCCAGTACTGCTCCTTTTAGCGCAGTGTTTCTCAAACTTTTTTGTCTTGCGGTGCACCAAAAAGGATCTAAAAATTTTTTTATGGCGCAGCTGAAAAGATTTAACAATTTTTGTGGTGAATAACTTATTTTTACATATATATTTAATTTTAAATTTAATGTGAAGGATGTGCCTGCTTTTGAGATCAAATCAGATTAAAGCGATTGTCATCTTTGTACTTTTGCTTCCTTGCTTTTCTATTTAAGGCTACATGTACATGTGACACTTTTCAACCTCCCCTGAATGTTTTATCTTGACAGCTAGAAACTGACGTTCGCTTCTAGGAGCGTTTTTTTATTTTTGATGGAAACTTGTGTGCTGAGGATCTTGAAGGGGAACCCCGCAAAAAAAATTGCGGGGGGTGGGGTTCCCCCCACCCCCCAAGACGATACCAGACCATTCAGTCTGGTATGGACTTTAAGGGTAACTTCCATGCCAAAAAAATGGCGTGGGAACCCCCCCAAAATCCATACCAGACCCTTATCCAAGCCTGCAGCAGGGGGTGGGGGTGAGCGAACCCCCCCCCTCCTGGACCATACCAGGCCGCATGCCCTCAACATAGGGGGGTGCTTTGGGGCGGGGGGGGGCCTGCGCCCCCACCCCAAAGCACCTTGTCTCCATGTTGATGAGGACAAGGGCCTCTTCCCAACAACCCTTGCTGGTGGTTGTCAGGGTCTGCGGACGGGGGATCCCGGCCCCCCACCCTATGTGAATGAGTGCAGGGTCTTCTTTCTTCTGAGGGGTCTTCTGCCGGGTCTTCCCACGTTGACACAATGCAATCTCCTGGACTAATGGACTATCCGCACTCTGCAGTGACTTATATTGGCATGGGGCGGGGCCACCTGCTGATGTCATCCAGAGCCCCCACCCCCTTATGATGTCACCACCCCATCATGCCTCGGGTGGATACAGCATTAGTGCCGGAGATCGCATCGTGTCAGCATGGGAAGAAGAGCTGAGGGAGAAGACAACAGCAAAAGGGCAGAAGACCCCTCAGAAGAAAGAAGACCCCACAAAACAGCAGAAGAAAGAAGATGTCGGAGAGGGAGAAGACGCCGGAGCTGATTTAATAAAAAAAAAAAAAAAAATTAAAAACCTGGGTAGTGTTTTTTTTTTGACACTTTTTTTCAGGTGAATTGATAGGGATACAATGTACCCCATACTAATTCACATAGGGTGGGGGGCCAGGATCTGGGGGCCCCCTTGTTAAAGGGGGCTTCCAGATTCTGATAAGCCCCCTGCCCGCCGACCCTGAAAACCACAGCTCAGGGTTGTCGGGGAGAGGCTCTTGTCCCCATCAACGTGCCATGTTTAGGGCATGTGATGGTCCAGGAGGGGGGCGCTCGCTCGTCCCCATCCCCTTTCCTGGCCTGCCAGGCTGCGTGCTCGGATAAGGGTTAGGTATGGATTTTGGGGGGAACCCCACGCAGGTTTTTTCTGGCGTGGGGGGTTCCCCTTACAATCCATACCAGACCTTGGGGGGAACCTCACACAATTTTTTTCTTCATTTTTTTGCGGAGTTCCCTTTCAAGATCCTCAGCACACAAGTCGGATCATCATGGTGCGACTTCTATTCAAATCAAAGGGCTCCCATAGGGAACCAATGATTTTGAATAGAGACAGAGAAATGCGACTTTAAGCTAGCGTGGAAAAAAGCACATTGACGCCAATGCAAAACACTGATAAATTTGTGTTTTTAATGGTCGCTTTACAGCTCGTTTTATTAACGTCCTGTGTGCATGAGGCCATATTTCTCTTTCAGAGTTCCAGACATGATTAAGGCCTCATGTACACTGCTGCTGATAAACAGACATATTAAGTTATATGACACTCAAGCGATGCGATTCTGGCAATCACACTGTATTTTGTGAGCTGTTTCGGGTAGGGTTGCCACATCATCCCTTTAATCCAGGACACATGAATTACACAGGTTCTGAGGCTAATTTAATGCAGATAAGGCACCAAGTGAGTTTAATTACCACCTTAATCAGCCACAGAACCTGTGTAATTAGTATGTGTCCTGGATTAAAGGGATGATGTGGCAACACTAGTTTCGGGGTGTCATTAATCTAACATTGACACCCGCAGCAGATCACATGGATGGCGTGCATTGCAATGCGGTGTGGGAAATGCACAGGATTCGCTGCATTTGCTGCATCACATCAGTGTGAACCAGGGCTTACAGCGCCTCCACTCTGGATGAAGGAGAGACAGAGGACACCTTTGGACAGCAGCATTATAAATCTGGGGGGAGGTGAGTGTTAGATGTACTAGCAAATTTAGATAAACTAGCAATTTAAAGCTGAACTGAACTCCTGCTCATATAAACAGTTACAGCAAACAGTTTTTTTTTTCTTTTGGGTTAAAGATTTTACATAAATAAAAGCTGATCATTGTAAGCACCCCTTTCAATGCTAAATGGTTTGTCTTAACCAGGCCTCTTTTTCACCTGGAACGTGGGGGAATGCAGTTCCGGCACCTCCAGCACTGAATGTATTTTAATGGCAAGGGGTGCTGTGTTTTACTACAGTATCTATTGATGCTGGCTGCTGGGGGGATCTGTTGTTGCTGGAGGGGATATATTTTTGTGGGGCATTTATTGTTGCGGGGGAGGTTTATTGTTGCTGCTGGGGTGACCTATTTTTACATGAAAGGGGGAGGGGGGTCTATTGTTGCTGTTGGGGGATCTATTGTTGCTGGAATTGGTCTTATGTTGCTGGGGGGGGGGCAGTTGTTGCTGGGAGGGATCTACTGTTGAGAGAGCAATTTATTGTAGCTGGCTGCTGGAGGGTTGTCTAGGGGGGTCGTCGGTCGTAGTTATCTATGACATCATTTTGTGTCGTGGGGAACGGTAATTTTATGTAAGTCACGACCTCCACGGCCTTGACGTAAGGGGGTGCAAGGTCCACTTTTTCTCCGGACCAATTCTGTTTGGTAAATCGTAACTTTCCCCACGAATGTTACTAGTCGAAAATAAATACATTTTAGAAATTGGGTTTTCTTTTTTTTTGACAAACGACATT
>BLSH010130736.1:12857-31771 GCA_018402905.1 Glandirana rugosa | reverse complement strand
GTTGGCAGGCAACCACACAAGGTTTGCCAGGGAATCGGGTAGGAAGGACTGGGCCCGGGCACAGATTAGGGTTCTTGGGGTTGGGCGTGTAGTTCCAGTGCTAGTACTGGGCTCCTCTTCCTGGGGTCTGGTGCTGCTGGTGGTGGGCAGGTCTTCGGTTCTTGGGCCTAATGGTCTCATTCTTTTAGGAGGGGGGGCGGTTTCCTCAGCTGAATCGGACTCTGAACCACTGCCCTCTATTGGCTCATACTCTGAACCAGAATTGTTTGATGAGAGCTCCCCGCTGCTCTCATCATCCGACATGGCAAGAATTTCATACGCCTCCTCAGGGGTATATCCTCTTTGAGACATGATAGTGGGCCTGCTGAATATACGGATGGCAGTACTGATGGGTGGCGGTATTGGTGGTGGACCTGCGTTTAGTGGTACCGGTGGCTGTACTGGTGGTTGGCCTGTGTGGCAGTACCGATGGCGGTACTGGTGGCTGATCTGGTGATACGGGTGGCTGCACTGGTAGCGGATTTGTTTAGTGGTACCGGTGGCTGGCCTGTGTGGCGATATTGATGGCTGTTCTGGTAGCTGATCTTTTTAGCGGTACCGGTGGCGGTACCGTTGGCGGTACTGGTGGCGGATCTGGTGATACTGTTTATGGCTGTTTAGTGGTACCAGTGGCTGGCCTGTGTGGTGATACAAATGGCTGTTCTAATAGCGGATTCTGTTTAGTGGTACCGGTGGCGGTACTGGTGGCTGGCCTGTGTGGCGGTAGCGGTACTGTGTAGCGGTACCGATGGCGGTACTTGTGGTGACAGATGGGCTGTGTGACAGATGGGCTGTTAACAGTACTGGTGACAGGTCCTCTTTATTGGGGGGGGGTGTTGTGTTGTGCACAGTATACTGACTGACAGACACTGAAATAACTCACTGATCCCTGCTCTGCTCTCTCCTCACACGATCGATGTGTAAGGAGAAAAAGCAGGGATCAGACAATTACTCTCTATTGTTTACATTTGTGACCGGCGGTGACTGGACACAGCCGGTCACATGGTAAACAGCCAATTTCATCCACACAGATATTTTTATCTGGGATGAAAACTTGGGCGAGTATCTGGGAAAATGAATTAATTATGGGGCGAAACTAATTTAATTTATCATGGTTGGGGTGATTTCGGGGAGGGCACTGCGAATTATCAGTAAAATGGAGGAAACGCATTATCATGTCGTATCTTGTCCTGGACATGACAGCTGAGTATATGGGCATGTGGTGGATTGGGTGGGTGGACCAATACCCCTGGAGTTCATTTTTTTGTGTAATGCCCATATTCAGTGTGAGGCCCAAAAATATTTTTAATTCATCCAGTGTCAGACGTCGCCAATGGAACATGCGGGCATAAGATGAAGTGGGATTGGCAGCAATGAATTGTTCTGCGTACAGATTGGTTTGGTCCACCATACTCTGTAGCAATTTGAGGGTGAAAAACAAATAAAAATAGTCCAATGGGGCAAAATTTGTGGTGTCAACCTGCACACCTGGTTGTCCGGTGAAATTGGGGACTATTGCAGACCCCATTTCATTGGCTGTTTGCAGATCGGGAAAGCGCTGTGTCCAAGGGACACCCACTCCCCCCCGATCACGTGGGCGTGCGCACAGCATGCACTTGCGGCGTGCTGCCGCTTACCGGCATGCTGTGATCGGCTGTGTCTTATACACAGCCGATCATACGGTAAACGGCCAATTTAACTGGCTGTTTACCGTGATCAGTGACGGTCCGTGTCCGGCGGACACGAGCCGTGCACGATCGCCGTGATGTGCGCTCCCGCGGGTGCGCGCTAGCGGCTTATCCTGAGGACGTCAATAGACGTCCAGTCAGGATAATGAACCCCCCGCCTGGACGTCATTTCTCTATGCGCTTCTAGACACAAACTCGGCTAAATGGACATTTTTGAAAATTCGGTTTTTAGCTGTCAAGTTGAGCCCTTCAGGGGAGGTTGAAAACGTCCCGTGTACATGTAGCCTTACAGTGTAAATTTGCTTCCCCTCAAAATAACTCAACACACACCCATTAATGTCTAAACCGCTGTGAGTACATCCGTAGATGAAAATGTCCAAATTGGGCCCAAAGTGTCAATATTTTGTGTGGCCACCATTATTTTTCAGCACTGCCTTAAACCTCTTGGGCATGGAGTTCACCAGAGCTTCACAGGTTGCCACTGGAGTCCTCTTCCACTCCTCCATGACGACATCACAGAGCTGGTGGATGTTGGAGACCTTGCACTCCTCCACCTTCCATTTGAGGATGCCCCACAGATGCTCAGTAGGGTTTAGGTCTGGAGACATGCTTGGCCAGTCCATCGCCTTTACCCTCAGATGCTTTAGCAAGGCAGTGGTTGTCTAGGTGGTGTGTTTGGGGTCGTTCTCATGTTGGAATACTGCCCTACGGCCCAGTCTCTGAAGAGAGGAGATCATGCGCTGCTTAAGTATGTCACAGTACATGTTGGCATTCATGGTTCCCTCAATGAACTGTAGCTCCCCAGTGCCGGCAGCACTCATGCAGCCCCAGACCATGACACTCCCACCACCATGCATGGCTGTAGGCAAGACACACTTGTGTTTGTACTCCTCACCTGGTTGCTGCCACACATACTTGACATCATCTGAACCAAATAAGTTTATCTTGGTCTCATCAGACCACAGAACATAGTTCCAGCAATCCATGTCCTTAGTCTGCTTGTCTTCAGCAAACCATTTGTGGGCTTTCTTGTGCATCAGATTTCCTTCTGGGATGACAGCCACGCAGACCAATTTGATGCAGTGTGCGGCGTATGGTCTGAGCACTGACAGGTTGACCCCCCCAGCCCTTCAACCTCTGCAGCAATGCTGGCAGCACTCACTCGTCTATTTCCCAAAGACAACCTCTGGATATTAAGCTGAGCACATGCACTCAACTTCTTTGGTCGACAATGGTGAGGCCTGTTCTGAGTGGGACCTGTCCTGTTAAACGGCTGTATGATCTTGGCAACTGTGCTCAGCTCAGTTTCAAGGTCTTGGCAATCTTCTTATAGCCTAGGCCATCTTTATGTAGAGCAACAATTCTTTTTCTCAGGGTTCTGTGCCATGAGGTACCATGTTGAACTTCCAGTGACCAGTATGAGAGTGATAACACCAAATTTAACACACCTGCTCCCCATTCACACCTGAGACCTTGTAATACTAATGAGTCACGTGACATTGGGGAGGGTAAATGGCTTATTGGGCCCAATTTGGACATTTTCACTTAGGGGTGTACTCAATTTTGTTGCCAGTGGTTTAGACATTAATGGCTGTGTGTTGAGTTATTTTGAGGGGTCAGCAAATTTACACTGTTATACAAGCTGTACGCTTACTACTTTACATTGTAGCAAAGTGTCATTTCTTCAGTGTTGTCACATGAAAAGATATAATAAAATATTTACAAAAATGTGAGGGGTGTACTCACTTTTGTGAGATACGTATCACATATGACAAACAAAAACTAATGTATGGCAAAGTAAATAAATAAATAAATAAGGGATAGACTCAAATTCACAGACAAAGACAGAGACAAAGAATCTCTTCAAACATGTGGATAGCAATGGACATGGCTGACCAATATTCCTTTTGGTCAGTTTAGAAGAAACAGGTTTCTGCAAATCCAGATTTTTTTTCAACAAATTTAGACATTCAAAGCCAAAAAAAAAAATAACTGGCCTAAGACAGTATTTCATTATAAAAAAAAATTCTGCTTACAACCTTTCATTTTGGCTGACCATCAAGATACAACCTTATAGTAAAAAATAAAAAAAATAAAAAAGGAAGAAGAAAATCTAGGATTCATCCTCTGCTACTAAAAATTAGAGCCCTTTCACACTGAGATGCTTTTCAGGCGCTTTAATGCTAAAAAAAAAAAAAAAAAAAGCCCCCGAAAAGCTTACAAAAATTAATTTCCATTAAAATCAATAAGGCCCCTTTCACACGGCCTCATTCTGTTTGCAGAGTCCGCTCTGCTCAGCAGGGATCGATCCGCTGATCCCTGCTGCTCACTGTGCGGTGGCAGATCTGTCAGAGCCCCGCTCTCCTCTATGGAGATCAGATGAAAACGGATCCGCCTGTCCGTTTTCATCCAATCTGCTCCGATCCGATTCTACAGATGGATGGAAGATAGGGTTTCCATCCGTCTGGATTTTAAGGACAAGATCGGATCGGAGAGCAGCGGATGTCAGCGGACATGTCACCACTGACATCCGCCGCTCCATAGGGCTGCATGAAGTGTCCGTTTAGGTCCGCCTGAAAAAAGGACCTGAATGGAATGCCCGTGTGAAAGGGGCCTTCATGCTTTCACACTGGGGCGGTGAAGAAACTCTTCAAGCAGCAACTTTGGAGCATGTTTGAAGCACTAAAGAAGCGATTCATAAGTACTCCTCTCCATTGAATGGGAAGTGCCCGAAAAGTGCACAAAATGTGCTTCAAAAGTGCCTCAAAATGGTTCTTTTGAGTCACGTGACCTTCGAGAAAGCGCACTGCTAACGCCTCAAAAGTGCTTGCCATTTTATGGGCAGTTTTCAAGCGCCTCAGTGTGAAAGGGCTCTTAGACTTATTAATCTGTCCTAGCAGCAACCGTCTGTCGAGCTAAACTGAAAGATCAACTTGCACCTAGCCCAGTGTTGCTCAATTCTAGGTACACCAACAGGTCAGGTTTTCAGGCTCTCCATTATTTTGCACAGGTGGTTTTATCAGTTTCACTGCCTTAGTAATTACCACAGCCGTTTCATCTGAGGGAAATCCTTAAAACATGACCTGTTAGTGCACCTTGAGGACTGGAATTAAAAAACACTGACCTAGCCATATCTTCACACTCCTTGGGTTTTTTTTTTTTTGAAGCTCCGCGGTGCAGTGAAACACATTCACAAAACCTAACACCAGGTTTATAAAAAAAAAAAAAAAGCGAGCCCACAAAATAGTGCACAGGATGTACACATGGTCCTCCTCCAAAGAGAAAGGACCCTAGCCCTGATTCCCTGAGGTGCAAGGCTCCTGACAGGGACTGGGGTACTCATGGTCCACCTCTACCTGGTCGAAGTCAGGCAGACCCCTTTCTTTCGGAGACCTGCCAAAGCAGACCCAACCCAAGCGCTAGGATACCAAAATAGTGTAGTATGTAAATTTATTGTAAATAGTATAAAAACATGCAAAACAGATGCACTGTTATGGTGTAGCAAATAACAGGCATGTCAGGCACAATTGTGGTCCATCATCCCAGATGGATTGATGGCTGGAATCGCTGTCAGATGGATGCAACAAGCAGTTTGGGGAATACAGCCAGAGTTCTCATATGCTGCTGACAGGTGGAAATGACAAGCAGCTTGTTGCCATTCAGAGAACACTGCCTAAGGCCAGGTTCACACATGCTGCTGTGGTGGCTCACAGTATGGGGTCTGGTGCATCCCTGTTCACCGATTAAGGTCTGAAGTTTTGCCTGAATTCGCACCTGAATCGGAACCAAAGATGCACAGGACCCTTTTTAAATGCGGACTGTGGCTGCCCCGGAGCTTTGTGAACTGGCTCCATTGAGAGCCGGTCACAGTCCCATATCATGTGAATTGGATGCGGGAAAACCTGCACCCAATTTGCATATGTGTGAATCCAGCCTCAAGTGGAGCTGTGGGAACCAAGGCAGCGGCTCCGGCCGCTAGGAGCACTGCACTGTACAAAAGCCCAGGATGTTGCCAGAGATAGCTGCTGTGTGTGTGTGTGTGTGGTGGGGGGGAGGGTACCTGGCTGCCTGGAACAAACACCAGAGAACACAGAATGCAGAGAACACCTCTGGGATGAATTAGAACGGAGACTGTGAGCCAGGCCTTCTCATCCAACATCAGTCCCTGACCTCACAAATGTGCTTCTGGAAGAATGGTCAAACACTCCCATAGACACTCCTAAACCTTGTGGACAGCCTTCCCAGAAGAGTTGAAGCTGTTATAGCTGCAAAGGATGGGCCACCTCAATATTGAACCCTACGGACTAAGACTGGGGTGCCATTAAAGTTCATCTGCGTGTAAAGGCAGGTGTCCCAATACTTTTGATAATATACTGTATTATAGTACTAGATATAGTATGAGGACTATGATAAATAAAGTGGTAGGAGCTACATGTGCTCATAGGATGTGCTGGTAATGTGAACCAGGGCTGAGTTCTGCTGTCCACGCTATTGCAGGAGGCTGATTTTAGAAGGGTATCAGGCAAATATGCCTTTTCTATGCTAAAACACATTTTTTTTAAATGAACGCATTACTGGGTTAAACCGTTTTTTCTTAACTCCTTGGCTTTAATTATGGGTTGTTTTTTTTTTTTTCACAGGTTCAAAAACATTTTCTATGGATTTCACATAAAAAAAATGTACTTTGATCTACTGGCCTTTAACAACAGTAAAAGAAAATGACCAGCTGTGATGGTGAAGTTCTCGAGTCACCTAATACACTGATAAATTGGATACATGGGAAAATTTACTGCTGCTCAATGTAGCATACCAAGTGACATTATTTACAGAAGTTCTGTAAATAATGTCACTTAGTATGCAACATTGAGCAGCAGCAATTTTTACTATGTGTTCAATTCATCAGTGTAACTGCACATCAGCCAATGGCATTGGTATTGCTGATATTGTCCACACACGGATATGCTTCTTGTAATCCCCACCCACATGACTTTATATTTTTATCTATTGGGTTTGGTTGCTATGCCGCTACCTGGCAACAAGTAAATACTTGGTGTCTGAGGATATACACAGCGAGTCTTTCACTTGCCCTGTAATTGTTACAATGTAAAATACCACTTGGAATGATTCATGAGTGTGTACCCATTCTGGTGATGTCACAGGGATTCTTGGATCTCACTGTATCTGAATCTTTAAAACAATCTCAACTGTATTATTGAAGTTGGCCTTTTTAGGACCTATGGGTCAAGAAAATAAAAATACTCTAAAAAAAAAAAAAATCCTACTGGGAAAGATAATATTAGAAAAGTCCTATAATGGAATGCATATTTTATCAGAGATAAAGCCAATGATTCAGCAGAGAACTCTCCGGTGTAACGTTCAGCGGAGTCTAAACAAAATAAATTGTGATGGGCTATGATGCTATGAGATAATTCTGGCACTACTTTTTCACACTTATTCTAAAATTCCAACTCAAATGTTTTATAAATATGTATCCTGTTGATTTACACAAATTCTTGTTCCCTTAAGTACTATTTAAATGAGTCCGTCAACATTTGACATATTCCTTTTCCACTTGCCGACCGCCTAACTGTAAATGTACATCATGACTTTACAGTTAAACACCGGGGTTATGGTTTCTTCAGGCAGCCGGTTTTCTGATAAAAGGGATCCCAGCGGCGGATTCAACACAGGATCACTTTTATAGGTGGCGGGAGGGGTGACCCCCGCAACTTCCTGGTTGTTTCCGAGATTACCGGAGCCATCGGTAAGCCCGGTACCGATCCGGTGCAGCAGATGTCTAGGCAGGACGTTGACTGAGGACAAGATAGCCCCCTGTCAAGTACCTGGTGGTGGAGTCTGACTATCTGAATATGCAGTGGGCAACCTCTATTACGGCCCTGGTTCAGGAACCCCTGATAGAGTAGACAGGATGTTCCAGAGAACAGGGGGGCACGAGGGCTGGTGGGGGATGCAGATGATGTTGTGAGGATCCTCCAGGAGCCCGTGCAAGACAGAAGATTGGCGATGCAGGCAGAGTCGGTAACAATCGGGCAAGTGTGGTACAGAAGGAGCAGGCAAGTGGGTAGTCAGGTACAGGCAGGGTCGTTAACAGGTGGGCAGCTAAAGTACAAAAAAGGGATTTTATTAAGAACTTACCGTAAAATCCTTTACTCTGAGTTCACTGACAGATGCAGCCCTTCATTGACAAGTGGGGTTTATGCACATCCTACTAGGAGTAGACTAGGCAAATAGAAAAAAAGTAAGCTGACCCCTCCCAGGGGGCTGTCCTCACTCCAGCATATAACCCCCCTGCTCTGCATAGCATGTCAGTTCGTAACAAGCCGTACAAACGCAACACAGAGGGGTGGGTGCTGTGTCTGTCAGTGAACTCAGAGAAAAGGATCTTACGGCAAGTTCTTAATAAAATCCCTTTTTCTCTTACGTTCACTGACAGACGCAGCCCTTCATTGACAAGTGGGGATGTCCCAAAGCAGTGTCATTCAAGAGGGGTGGGTAAACAACAACTGTACCCAACAGATCCTCTCAGGAGGCGCCAGCCGCGTCTACACCGCCGCCTGTAAAACTTTACAGCTAAAAGCAGCATCCGCAGATGCTGACACATCAACTTTGTAAAACTTAGCAAACGTGTGCACCGAGGCCCAAGTGGCCGCCTTGCACACCTGGGACACCAAAGCTTGGTGTCTGAAAGCCCGGGAAGTACTAACTGCCCTGGTGGAATGAGCCATGACTGGAAAAGGAGGGACTTTGCCCCGAACAGTATACGCATGGGTCACAATCTGTCTGATTCAATGGGAAACAGTAGCCGACGAGGTCGCCAACCCTTTGCGCGGTCCTTCTGTCAGCACAAACAACGCATCAGACTTCCGAAAGGAAGCTGTAGCCGCCAAATACACCCGCAAAGCCCTCACGACATCCAAAGAATGCAACTCAATCTCCTTGGGATGTGACGGGTGCGGACATAATGAAGGGAGAACAATATCCTCATTAATGTGAAGAGAGGAGACCACCTTCGGTAGAAACGAAGGGGAAGGTCGCAAGACCTCCTTGTCCTTATGAAGGACCGAATAAGGAGACTTACAGGACAACGCTGCCAACTCAGACACCCGCCAAGCGGAGGTAATGGCCACCAAGAAAGCCACCTTTTGCGACAGCAATTGTAAGGGAATATCCCCATTTCGTGATGACGCTCTAACGACGAGCGAAACGCGTTGACGTCACTTCCGGTCCATCACGGTCACCAATGTCATTTCCGGCCGAGTGGTTCTGAGTGGAACACACGCTATCACAGCATGCTGTCGGAAGTCTTTACATTCCTTTTGATGTCTGTTTATCAGCGATTTCTTGTAAGTAGGATTTTAACCTTTGCGCAAAAAAGCCACGGTTTTATGCAGTATACACTATGGGAATTTTTTCATCTTTTTGAGTGTCTTGGGATCCATACAACTATTGGGGTCTGAATGCACGGAAAACCCTTAACTGAGTCCAATCTGGATCGGGATCACAGCCCCCACCAGAAAACAGCCTATTTGACCCACTGACTGAAAAACAGTGGGTCCACTTCATCTGGTGAGTGAGGGACAAAGGGGGTCACCAGTCATGTTGTCACCAATTTGCACAAGATCATCATTTAGGAGCACTGAAGAGCACTTTGGAGCACTATGTCACTTTGTAATAAGTGGACTGTTTATTAATATGTCACTTTGTAATAAGTGGACTGTTTATTAATTGTGGGTTGGCGCTGGTATATCAATTTCAATTCTTGTCAGCAGGAAACACCTGAGTACAGCAGCCCCCAGGTGCTGCCTACACTGTTATGGTTGTTTAGCAGCATTTTTATAACCATTTTTTCACTGAGTTATGTGATTTTAGTTATCTAAAAAAAATGTTGGCATTTTGAGTTACTACCACAAAAGTTCACAAATATTTCACATTCAACACAATATGGTAATAGGGTAGGCGCTGATATATATGTCCATACATTCTCCTCCAGGGCCGAAGCAGACTCCGCTCGCAGGAGTAAGTCGTTGAGGTATGCTACCACAGCAATGCCTCTCTGCCTCAATAGCGCCAGCACCGGAGCCACCAGCTTGGTGAACACCCGAGGAGCCAAGGCCAGACCGAAGGGAAGTGCCACAAATTGGTAGTGTAGATCCCCCACCGCAAAGCGCAGTAAACGCTGGTGCCGGGGACAAATGGGAACATGGAGATATGCTTCCCTGATATCCAGCGACACAATGAAGTCACCTTGGTGCAGGGCGGCCACGACCAATCGGACAGATTCCATCCTGAATTTTCGCGCCTTCACGAAGTGGTTTAGCGCTTTTAGGTCCAGGACTGGCCTGACCCCACCCTTTTTGGGCACCACAAAGAGGTTTGAGTAGAAGCCGCGGAATCTTTCCAGCAGAGGTAACGGCACAATCACCCCTTGTTCGGAGAGCGTCTGAACAGCCCCTAGGAGAGCCTCTCGACACCCCTGAGGGAGTCTCAAGTTCGATGGGAAGAACCTGTCTGGGGGTAGAGTACTGAACTCTATCCTGTATCCTGCGGACACCACTTCCTGCACCCCCGGTCGGAAATTCGGGCTTTCCACCTGTCTGCGAACCCCAGAAGTCGGCCCCCCACCCGAGAGTCGGGTGGGGGCAACACATCATGCGGAGGAGGACTTATCATCCGTCTTTTCGCTCTTGCGCTGCCAGGGCCGTTTACCGGACCCGAGGCAGACTTGCCGGGCCTCGAGGCCTTGCCCGCTGCACCGGGTGCACGAAAAAACCTCTTCTGGCCCGAAGCAGCAGGACCCTGCTTACGGCGGAACTTCCGCCGCCTGGGCTCTAGAAGAAAAGTACTCTTCCCCCCGGTGAAATCTTTAATGATTTCATCCAACTGTGCCCCAAAGAGCCGACCACCCTGAAAGGGAAGAACCGTGAGGCCCTTTTTAGACGCATGGTCACCCGACCAACAGCATAACCACAGCACCCGTCTGATAATGACTGCAAAAACAGACATCTTAGACAGCATGGGAAGCAGGTCCAAAGCTGCGTCACACAGGTACCGAAGACCCTGTATCAGATGGTGCGTCCACTGTGATGCCTCAAGCGAGCACCCGCAGCTCAACTCATTGTGCAACTCCGTCGCACACTCAGTAAGGGATTGCGCCACCATGGCCGACGCCAGAGCTGGTCTCATGGCTGACCCCGCCACCAAGAACAGTGCCTTGGATACTGCCTCTGTCCGCCTAACGACCGGATCCTTAAAAGAGGGAAACCCCTGCAAGTGGATGGTCGTTGCCTTATTTAGGCGAGCCACCGGAGGGTCCACTGCGGGGGATGCCCACTTCTTCACAAAACTACAGCGAAACGTTTGGGCAAGGAAAAGGAATTCTACGAACGCGGCCATTCCTTATAGACCAGCTGGTCAAAGAATTGATCATAGGGATAAGCCCCGGGGGACCGAGGTGGCTTAAAAGACCCACAAACGTAGGCAGACTCCTGCGACTCCCCGGCTTGGTCCAGTTGCAAGGACGCACAGATATTGGCGATCAGGGAGGCCACCAGCGCCCTCTCGCGCGCTACCGAGGCCCCCTGGTCTTCCTCACCACCCGAGGGCTCCAGTTCACCATCTGAGAGCTCCACGAAGGGCCCTGTGACCACTGAGGCCCCTTCCAGTTCAGAATCCTCCCCTGAGGAAGGAGGGGGGGTGGACGCTTTTTAGGCACCCCCTTAGCACGGCACGGCACCTCCCGGGGAAAAAATTCCCCCAATACGGACCTTAGCTGATCCAGGGGAACCAGAGGGCCCAGCGCAGGTTGCGCTTCCACCGACTCCTCCTTGGAAGAACCCGCAGATTCAGCCGCCATTGCGCCACCGGAACACTGACAGGTCAAAAGGCCCCGACACCCCCACAATGCAGCCCCACCACTGCCCCACAGAGCAACCGGGAGACAACCAGGAGGACTGCATCCACCGCTACCAGCATCCCAGGGAGAGCCCAGCTATACTTGCTGTGTATAATTGCCCTTCAGCGCTGCGTCCCAGTAGGAGTGCTTTGACCGCCAGTCAGGAGCCTACACCACCCTGTGCCTTCCACGCTGTCCCAGAGGGAAAGAGGCACATCAAACATGGCTGCCGAGCGGTCACAAGAGGCCAAAGCCTGTCACACAGGCCGCGACTACGGCAAAATGGCCACCGGTCCACCACTAGAGGCCAAAATAGCCCACAAAATGGCTGAGGCGACGGCAAAATGGGGGCGATCCGCTGCAAAATGGCGGCGGTTCGCCGCATGGCAGCTTGAGCGTGGGTGCAGGGGGTGTAGGAGGGGGCGACACCAAAACAAACAGGGGGACCTGTAGCCCTAGAAACCCTCCGCCAAACGCCCAGCCCCCCCTCCGCACCCCTGGGGGGGAGAGAGGGAGTAACTCACCAATCAGACGGGGGTAGCCACCCGGTAGCAGACCTTCCTCCCATCTGGTGGGGAGGGATGCTGCAGGCCAAGCACCCCTGGACGCGAGCACAGCCCGGTCACTGGACGCAAGTGGGGGTCACCCACTGGCCTCCCGCACGGAACGGGTACGATGCGGCAGACCCCGCCAATGCTAAGGGTAGCTCGCATCGGTCGGCCGTGCTGGGGAATTCGAGATATCCTCAGATAGCTTGAAAAGCCCAAAAAAGAAAAAAATCTGGGGAACCGCAGGTCCCAGCAGGGAACCAAGTCTAACTCCTTGCACTAGGCATAATAAAACTGATATGCTATGCAGAGCAGGGGGGTTATATGCTGGAGTGAGGACGGCCCCCTGGGAGGGGTCCGTTTACTTTTTTCTATTTGCCTAGTCTACTCCGAGTAGGATGTGAATAAACCCCACTTGTCAATGAAGGGCTGCGTCTGTCAGTGAACGTAAGAGAAAGGATCAGGCAGAAGCGCCGTCATAGGAAAGCTGAGGGTCGGTGCAGGCAGAGTTCAACAAGGTCAGGCAAGCCGGGTGACAGATACAGTAGGTCTTTTGGAAACAAGTCACGGAATCACACTGGGAAACGCTGTAGAATGGACAGCACTTGCTTCCTGGTGCTGTCTGCTTAAATGGCCGCTATTGGCGGCATTGCTGGCGCACACGCGCATAGAAGTGCGTGAACACACATGGGCGCGCGCACACGCTACGTGCGCCCGCGCATAGGCAATCCAATGGCCTGGGATGTTTCCTAACACCCCCACTTTGCTCTATGCCCTTGGAAGACCAGAGTGATGTCTGACATCACTTCCTGTTCTCGGAAGGATTTTTTTTTTTTTTAAAAAGGCAAAATGTAATTTTTATTATTTTTTTTGCTTTTAAAAGGGAAATGAGAGATCTGGGGTCTTTTTGACCCCAGATCTCTCAATAAAGAGGACCTGTCATGCTTATCTCCATTATAAGGGATGTTTGCATTCCTTGTAACAGGAATAAAAGGGATCAAAAATAATAAAGGGACAATGTAAAAATAAAAAATAAAATAAACAAGAAAAAAAATGTAAATACCCCATCCCTCCGAGGTTGCGCACAGAAGCGAACGCATAGGTAAGTTGTACCCACACATGTAAATGGTGTTCAAACCACAAAATAATGCTAGCACTAGATTTCCTCTCTAACTCTAAACAGATAACCTGTAAACATTTTTAAAGCGTCGCCTATGGGGATTTTTAAGTACCGTAGTTTGTCACCATTTCACAAGAGTGCGCAATTTTAAAGCATGACATGTTAGGTATCTATTTACTCGACGTAACATCAGCTTTTACATTATACAAATCAACTGGGCTAAGTTTACGGTTTTAATCTTTTTCATTTTTTAATTCATTAACCACTTCAGCCCCGGAAGGATTTCACACTTTAGGACCAGAGCACTCTTTGCGATTCGGCACTGCATTACTTTAACTGACAATTGCGCGGTCATGCGACGTTGTACCCAAACAAAATTTGCGTCCTTTTTTTCCCACAAATAGAGCTTTTGTATTTGATCACTTTTGTTTATTGCGTCATTTCTGATCGCCGCTATAAACAAAAAAATAGCGGCAATTTTGCAAAAAGACAAATTTTTCTTACTTTTTGCTAAAATACAAATATAAAAAAAAATTTAAAAAATGTTTTTTTCATCGGTTTTGCCCGATTTATATTCTTCCTCATATTTATGGTAAAAAAAAAAAAAAATCGCAATCGGCGTATATTGATTGGTTTGTGCAAAAGTTGCCGTATTTTCGAATTATGAGAATTAATTTCTGGGGTTTTTATTTTTTAAAATTTTTTACTAGTATTGGTGGCGATCTGCGATATTTAGCGATATTGCGATATTGCAGTGAACATGTCGGACCATTTTGACACTTTGTTTGGGACCATTGGCATTTATAGCGATCAGTGCTATAAAAGTGCACTGATTACTGTGTAAATGCCATTGGCAGTGAAGGGGTTAACCTGGAGGGGGCGCTCTAAGGGTTAACTGTGTTCCCTCACTGTGTTCTAACTGTATGGGGGCTGGGCGGAGTGGGGGAGGGGAGTGATCACAACTTCCATATACAGGAAGCCTGTGGGAGAGGGGAGTGATCACGGCTTCCATATACAGGAAGCCTGTGACCACAGCCCTCCCCCTCTGTCAGAATGGAGATCCATGTTTACATACACGGTCCTCCGTTCTTTCACTGCGGGGGGGGGGCCATCACGGGCAGGTAGCCGGCGTTGATGAAGTCCGCCCTACCCGCTCCCTGGCCCCCCCCCGGAACACTGTGAGCAAGAGAGTGCACCTCCAGCAGCGCACGCGCACTCACAATACTCGTTATTGTGCCCGCTGTCAGGTGATGGCGGTTCGTGATAACGAGTCACTTTGCCGCCGTCACGCTGGGAAAAGGGCGGGCGGTCGGCAGTGGTTAAAGTGCATTTGTTCCAAAAAACCTGCGTGTGAAAGAGCACTGCGCAAATACAGTGTGACATAATATATTTCAACAACTGCCATTTTATTCTCCAGGGTCTCTGCTTAAAAATATATATAATGTTTGTGGGTTCTAAGTAATTTTCTAGCAATAAATACTGATTTTTACTTAAGTAAACAAATGTCAGCATAAGCCACGGGCAGCAAGTGGTTAAACTGCAAAACGCTGAGCAAATTGTCACTTCCATGTCCTGTTTTATTCCACACTACATCCAAACCTGGATGTAACCCTTTGCTTGCCTTTAACTGGCCCTTGAGGCATTATTCCTGCCACTGACACAAACAATGGGGCACTATTCCTTCCACTGACAACAAAAATGTGGCACTACTTCTCCCAATGACACCAACTATTTCTCCCCCTAATGCCAAAGATCAAGCATGGTTTACTCCCACTGGGCACAGTCCTGTCCCCCCTAAAGTCTGGAGGACAATAAACTGGCCTTTTATTTAGAAAGTTTGGAGAACCCTGGTATATACCTTTCTGCAAGAAGCAGTAACCCAGGGACTGAATTTAGTAACAATACCCATGATTCTTGGGTGTTTGAAGTCCTAATATGTTGAGAGGGTTTCTGGGAACTGTTCCCAAGTATTTTATAGTGCTGACAGGAAGGGTCTAACATATGTTTATCTGGGAGCTCAAGGTGGATTATACATTTACTAACCTAGAATTACCTCATAGTTAGTCAGGTTAAAAACAGGCACAAGTCCATCTAGTTCAACCAATAAAAAATAAAAAAAAGCGTAAAAAAATAATAATATAACCATACAATCACATATATAAAATCCTTCACCCACAGTTGATCCAGAAGAAGGCGAAAAACCCCAGCAAAGCATGATCCAATTTGCTATAGCGGGGAGGGATTCCTTCCTGATCCCCGGAGAGGCAAATCGGATTTTCCCTGGATCAACTTTACCTATAAATGTTAGTACCCAGTTATGTACATTAAGGAAAGAATCCAGGCCTTTTTTAAAGCAATCTACTGAGCTGGCCAGAATCACCTCTGGAGGGAGTCTATTCCACATTTACACAGCTCTTACTGTGAAGAAACCTTTCCATATTTGGAGATAAAATCTTTTTTCCTCTAGACGTAAAGAGTGCCCCTTGTCCTCTAATGACCTTAAAGCCAAAAATGGAACTTCCGCTTTAAAGGAAGGTGACCTCCCCTGACATGCCACAATTGACATGTCGTTTTTTTTTTGGGGGGGGGGGGGAACCGGGGACCCCGTTTTCACAGGGTCCCAGGTCCACTTCCTCTCCTAGAGCCGCTTCTCCGGAAGGAAGTTCACCTCTCCCCCCCTCGGTGATCTTCTGGGACACGTCACAGGTCCCAGAAGATATGCCGGCCATTCACAAGGCGCAGCATGGCTCGCGCATGCGCAGTGCGCACCCGGCTTTGAAGCCAAAGCCGGATGCCCACACTTGTGATGCCAGCGCCGCTGAGGGGAGGGGGAGAAGAGTGAGCCGTTCGGGTGACCGCATCACTGGAGCCTGGGACAGGTGAGTGTCCGATTGTTAAAATTCAGCAGCTACACTTTTTGTAGCTGCTGACTGTTAACTGGGTGGAACTCCGCTTTAAAGTAAATAACTCAACACCAAGAACACTATATGGACCACTTATGTATTTGTAAATGTTGATCATATCTCCCCTTAATCTCCTCTTCTCAAGAGAGAATAAATTCAGTTCCTCCAATCTTTCCTCACAGCCGAGCTGCTCCATGCCTCTGCAAGGTTACTTGTCTTTTTACCAATATACAAGACACAACCAGACAGATGGCAGTTTTTGTTGGGGTTTAGTTTTGTGGGAATGGGGAGGGAAGTAGGGGGAGACTGATGCTGAGATGTTTGCAGTTTTCTTGGTCCATAAGTTTTTGTGAAGCACATGTTGCTTCATGTCACCTAGGTTTCTCATCTAAACATGGTAAAGGGTGCTAGGGTTTGTGTCTGCTATGATGGAAACAAATTTTGTTGTATTCTCAGATCTTAAAAAGATACATTCACCTGCAAAAAGAAAAAATAATAAATGCACATTTTTAATAAATTCTGGTTTAGGCTCGAAGGCTGTGTAGGGCTTGAGGTGAGCTAAAACCTCCAGCCCTAGATCCACATCTTATCTGTAGTCCAGACCTTACCAATTAGTCTCAGCTGTCCACAGGTCTTCTATATCTGAGCTGACTAATTACTAGGGATGAAACCTTAAGCCTCGTACACACGGGACGACGATCGCACGTACGACCGTGTTGAATCGTATGTTGGCTGTTGTATGCAGCATACTGACTGCACTACACGATCGTACGTCCGGGGAAAGAACGTTCAGGTGCATGTAATTAGCATCCGGCCATTCCTGACTTCGGAGCATGCGTGTTTTGCACAATACAACTTGTTGTACCAACTGCTCTGTACACACGATACAACGGTCGTATGAGAGCTTGTTGGTACGACCAAGTTTTCTAGTCTGCTCATACAACTCCCTTGTACGACCGTCGTATGTTCGACTGTTCAAATCGCGCATACGAACGATCGATGTCGTGAGTACGACCTGTTGAATGCGATCATCGTCCCGTGTGTACGGGGCATTAGGCTTGTTCGGATATTAGTCTGAACCCATATAAGCTATCCCACCAAGTAGCTATCACTTTACAGGGCCAATGTTTACCAGCTGATGCATTCCCCACCCTGCAGCTTCACAGTTAAGAATACTTCAGCTGCTTATCATTGGCTCTGTGCAGTGGCATCTTCCTGGCAGGATAGCTCAGGTGGGTTCGGACTAGGAGCCAAACAAGCCTGAGGTCATTCTAATGAAAAAATTTGGCTGGACTGTTTCTGGGATGGTGTGCCCTCACACTACATAGTAATTATTAAATTTAAGTGTCATACAGACAGACTGTATTGCCAGAAGTGTTATGGTTAGGTAGGGACTAATAGGAAAACAGAACCAAAAAGCACTCCACTGAACTAGTGCAGAACATAGTACAACCTTCTCAAAACAGAAGTCCCCTGCGTGTCTCACTTCTTTCACAAATCCCATAATAAGGGATTTATTCCTCATTTGAATATAGTGAGCTGAGCCTTAACCACTTGACAACTGGGCACTTAAACCCCCTTAACAACCAGACCAATTTTCAGCTTTCAGCGCTCTCACACTTTGAATGACAATTACTCAGTCATGCAACACTGCACCCATATGAAATTTGTGTCCTTTTTTTCACACAAATAGAGCTTTCTTTTGGTGGTATTTAATCATCTCTGGGTTTTTTATTTTTTGCGCTATAATTAAAAAAAGACCGAAAATTTTGTAAAAAAATGAATTTTTCTTCGTTTCTGTTATAAAATTTTGCAAATTAGTAATTTTTCTTCATAAATTTTGGCCAAAATTTATACTGCTACCTATCTTTGGTAAAAAAAAAAAATTTGTGTATATTATTTGGTCTTTGTGAAAGTTATAGAGTCTGCAAGCTATGGTGCCAATCACTGAAAATTGATCACACTTGATTTACTGACGGCCTATCTCATTTCCCGAGACCCTAACAAGCCAGCAAAGTACAAATACCCCCCAAATGACCCCTTCTTGGAAAGTAGACATTCCAAGGTATTTAGTAAGAGGCATGGTGAATTTTTTGAAGTTGTAATTTTTTCCCACAATTCTTTGCAAAATGAATTTTTTATTTATTTTTTTTTTCCCCAAAATTGTCATATTTTAACAGGTTATTTCTCACATCCAGCATATTCATACCACAAATTACACCCCAAAACACATTCTACTACTCCTCCCGAGTATGGCGATACCACAGAGGCCTAACATGCAGGGAGCACCATCAGGCGTTCTAAGGACATAAATTACACATAAAATTTCTTGACTACCTCTTGCACTTTTGAAGGTCCTGGAGCACCAGGCCAATGGAAACGCCCAAAAAATGACCCCATTTTGGAAAGCTAACACCTCAACGTATATTCTAGGAGGCATTATGAGTCTTTTGAACGGTTCATTTTTTCCACAAGTTTTTGGAAAATGTGGAAAAAAAATGAAAACGCATTTTTTTTTTACACAAAGTTGTCAATTTATACAATATTTCTAACTTTTTACGCAAAAGTAAAAAAAAGGTGTAAAAGGTTTTTGAACACCTTTTTTACTTGGCAAGTTTTCTGAGTATTACGGAGGATCTTATATGCAACCCCACAATCGAAAGGTTTTACCCCAGTAAAAAACCCGCAAAGGTAACCGGACCA
>BLSH010130679.1:35383-52570 GCA_018402905.1 Glandirana rugosa | reverse complement strand
GAATTACTCCATGAGGGTTATTTTGAGACTTGTTTTGTGTCTGAGCATGCTCAGTTGTGCTCAGCTGTGCTCTGTGCCTAGGTGTAAAGAGACGGGGTATTTATCTCTTCTCAGACTTTTTAAGATATTTCTGTGTAGAAATCACTTTTTCACACAGTTTAAAAGAAGATTATCTTTAAATAATATACTGCATATTTTAGCACAATTTAGGTGATCATACCATGCTCCAAACATTATTTCCATGTACAATTCCCTTGCTTTTACCACGACTAGTTTTTTAGTCAGTCACTGCTGTTTGGGTGCTATAGTGAATTCGATTCTGCAACTATTTTCTCCCTCAGGGCTTTAGTGAATACCTTTTCTGACTAGATTTAGTCGTTTTCTAGGGATTTTAGTTGTTTGTGACCATTTGTTCCCCCATGGTGCTATAGTAAATAAACCCCATGGTGTCAATAACAGGGCAGTGGTTAGTTTTGGTACAGGAAGAGAAAACCAAGCTGTAGTTTGAATGACTCTTAACTGATCAGTAATGTATCTTTCACTAGTAATCATTTTGTTTTTATGTGTTTTTTTAAAAAAAGAAATCACAGTCTGAAGAACAAACTTCAGTTAAGCCTGTACACACGGTACGATTATCGGCCAACGTCGGTCGTCCAACAGCCTCTTGGCCGATTATCCGGCCGTTAGTACGCACGATTCTACAGCCGATTTCCAATTATCGTCCAACAGAAGTTTGCTGACAAGACTAGAAAACTTTTGTTTTGTTGGCCGATTGTTGGCTTGTGTGTACAGAAGTTGGCCCAACCAAAAGTTGGAAGGGTAAACACGCATGTTCGGAATCCAGGAAGTGTTTGGTTGTGTAAACCTGTGTTCGTAATTCACAAATCACATTCACCTGAACTTCCTTGTTATACGCTCATGACATGTCACTACATTCAGCTTTGTTGGCCAATTACTTGACTACCGTCAGTGCGCTAGACACAACCGCCAACAGCCAAATTGGACAAAAGGTGGACGTTCAGTTGGCCAACAATTTGCGTATGCGTACGACACTTTAGAATAACATTAATGAAAACTCTTTTTTAACATGTTCATAATGATTTAAACGCACTGGGTTAACCATGTTGAATCACCGCTTCTAATTCCATTTGTTTTTCCAGGGACCAAAATGTAGAAACTCTAAGGGCTGGAGAGAGTTGCACCCTGTCCAAACCCTACTACTGTAAGTGTGGATATGCATGCTCTACCCATCCAAGCTTGGGGGAGGCACATTTTGGCATAACTTGTCCTGGCACTGGTGAAAAATGAAACTGCAGTGCAGTTTATAGCATGATTAGCAATGAATATATCATTATTTGATTGCCCATTCACGCCTGCATTGGGCAGAGCAGTAATGAGGTGCACAGTTCAGTAATCCACAAAATTCAATCCTCTGTTTTCTGACTACACTGATATCCATAAAACAGGGACGACTGACTGGTTGCAATTGATAACTACACATTTCAAACTGTTCTTTACCTTATTGAATAAACCTGCAGAAGTCAAAATTAAAATGCCACAGCTATAGACTTCAAATTTTTTAAATATAAAATTCAGAGCCTTTTGTATTGCAAAAATGAGTAGGGCAAAAAAAAGTGCCATCTTGTTTGAATGCAGACATCAGTTGAGTCAGGTCATCAGCTCTAAAGTGTCACACAGTATATATACAGCATGTTATAAATGGCACTCTGAATGTCCTTTACAGAACTCATCTCAAAAACATTATATCAATGAGCAGCATTTTACTAATAATAAATCCCATCTCCATCTATAAAATATGGCGAGAATATAGTCATTAATCACTAATAAATAAAAATGTCACGGCAAAACACACATAAAGAAGACAAGTGTATGGCAGGCTACCATCATATTTTATTACTGCTAAAATAATTTTGACGTTGGGTAAAAAATAATGCGACAAATTGATGACATATAACTAGCGCTTATATATTGATTGCCAAACAAGTTGACTGTTGGTTTCATGTTTTTTTCCTGAGAATGCAATAGAGAACACCTAAAGGTATTGTGAAATGTTTTTTTTTTTTTTTGGAATATGAGTGGCTTTGTGACACCTGAGATATAATAAATTAAGATATATGTGATGATTCCACCCAACTGAGCTGACCTTGCCAAATTTCCCTATTCACTGAAAACCAAACTATTGTTCTGGCATAACTGGCATCTTTCCAGGAGGGCTGATATGAATGGATGCACCAGTAGGCTTCTTAGGACATAGTCATATGTCTCAGACTCCAATATTTGGGTGAAAATTGAGATATATTTACTTATAAGCAGCAAATAGTTCATTAAATCTGTATGTATACTTTAGGATTTCACTTAAACACTAGTGAAGTATTTTTATTAGGGCACAATTGTCAACAGTATGTTATGGCCAAGCCACTAACATATCCACTCTTATAAGCCATTTTGAGAGATGCCAAACATGCCAGGATGATGGATGTTGCATGATGGGAATTCTAGTTCAGCTGGGTGGAATAGTAATGACCCGAACTGCCCTGGGTTTAATCCGAGCAAGGTTTGACGAACTTCTAAAAAGTTCAGAAGGCAAACCCAACCTCTGAAATAAACTGGAGCCAAATCTGTCACATTAAAAATGCCCATTTTCTGGGATAATAGGTTAGGGGGTGTCGTAAAAAAAAGTCACATGGGCTGAATAGAGCTGAAGCATGGAAATTTCATGAGGGCCACATGAAACTGGCACTGACATTTATGAAGGAAGAAAGAGACTTAAATTGCCAGCAAATTACATCAGAACCAGAATAATTTATTATCATTTTACAATAAAAATCATAAAATGAAATGCAGATGCAGCCTCCTTGCATAAAAGACATCACATATCTCACGTGGGCATTATCTTCATAAAAGCAACACATACATTACATACAAAATACAAACTGAATATGTAATTTAACCCTAAAAAGCCTCTAGCATCCAAAAACCTACGGACTGCGGAAAGAAGCTGTTTTGCAGCCTGGTAGTACGAGAGGAAATATTTCTAAATCACCTGCCAGAAAGCAACACTGTAAACAAGGCATTCACAGGATGGGGACTATCCTTCAAGATATTAATAGCTCTCTGAAGGCACCTCCTCTCCCCCAGTTCTTCAATGCTCAGTAAATACGCCCCCTTAATAATCTTCTCTGCTGTTTTTATCACCCTCTGTAAGGTATTTCTGTCATGGACCATGCACATCCCTTACCACAGAGAGATGTAATAAGTCAGCACACTCTCAATGGCAGCCTTATAGAAGCTGAGGAGGATCTGCTCAGAAAAGCCTGCCTTCCACAGTTTCCTCAAGAAATACAATCTCTGATGAGCTTTGCCCATAGATGGGATATGTGCCCTGTCCATGACAGATCCTCTTGACCTCCACCCATCAATCACAACTGGCTCATAGCTGGTCTCTCTATGTCTCCTAAAATTTTAAAAATATTACCTTTGTCTTATCCACATTTAGCTCTAAATAATTATCTCTGCACCAACCCACTAGGTTTCCCATTTCCTGCCAATATGCAGCCTGGTCTCCATCTCTTATTCTCCAGCCTAATGTGGCGTTATCTTCAAATTTTAGAACAGAGCTCAGCTCGGGAGACACAGTCGTAAGTACTGTATATAATATTTTTAAAAAAGGGCTTAGCACTAGAGTTGAGCGAACCCGAACTGTAAAGTACCGAACTTTGGGGTGTCTGTGACCCGGACCCGAACCCAGACATTTAAAAAAAAGTTTGGGTTCGAGTTCTGGGTTTGGGTATTTGATCACGCATGTTGAATAGCTGCAGGGCAGTCAATCAACAAGCGTTTCACTGGTTTGCCCTTAGAAGCCATCACAGCCATGCCTACTAATGGCATGGCTGTGATTGGCCAGTGCATCATGTGACCCAGCCTCTTTATAAGCTGGAGTCACTTAGTGCTGCATGTCACATGCTCTCTGGCTAGTGTAGGGAGAGGATGCTGCCGGCGCTGTGAGGGACAGATTGCAGATATAATAACATCTCATCCTGCATTACAGAAAGATCTTATTGTAGACTAGGTAGAGATTACTACTACTACTGCTTTTAGGGACAGATTGCAGATCTAATAACATCTCATCCTGCATTACAGAATGATCTGACTGGACTAGGTAGAGTCTACTGCTTAGAGGGACAGATTATTGTTCTAAAATCATCTTCTAGTTCTATAGGGTCAGGTTCCTGCTGTTGCTGTAAGGGACAGATTATTGTTCTAAAATCATCGCCTACTCCTATAGGGTCAGGTTCCTGCTGTTGCTGTAAGGGACAGATTATTGTTCTAAAATCATTTTACTTCCTTTTGCAGCCCTCTAGCACTTTCCAGGATTTTTTTACAGTCATTTTTGTGCCGAAAAGTTTGGGTCCCCATTGACTTCAATGGGGTTCGGGGTAAAGTTCGGGTCAAATTCGGTACCGAACCCAGACTTTTTCCCGAAGTTCGGCCAAACCCACCGAACCCTAACATCCAGGTGTTCGCTCAACTCTACTTAGCACACATTTCTGTGGCACCTCGGTACTAAGGGACATTGTCGATGAGTAGCAACTACCAACCCTTACCCTCTGCTGTCTATCGGCCAGAAAATCTTAAATTCAGTTACATCTTCATATCCACCATTTCCTGACTAGGTAATTCCTGGTACAGCAAGAGGGCACATCTATGTCTGCTTGGTTAGATCCTGTGAAGGGCAGGGGAGACACCGGGGTCTATTACATCCCTAAGGTCTCTATATCTGCCAAATTCTATCACATGGGGGTTTGTTAACCTTTTGTGATAGCAATAAAGTAAAAATAAATCAATACAATAAAACAGTTTAAAAGCAATAAAATTATAATGTATACAATTTTTTTTTTTTGCCGTAAAAACCCCATTGCCCCACACACACCCGCACACACAAACACATGCCCAGGGTACTCATGTATGTAAACCACGTTCACACCACACATGTGGGGTATTGTGATGATTGTCAAAGTGAGCAGTAATTATTGCACTAGAGTTCATTGATAACTCTAAACTGATGAACTGTAAAAACCTTTAAAGCATTACCTATGGAATTTTTTGGGTACCATATTTTTTTGAGATATCACAGGTGCATGCAATTTAAAAACTTGCCATGTTTTGTATCCATCTACTCAATGCAACCTTATCTTTTATATTTTTTATGAAAAAATGTGTATTGTATTGTGTGCGTTTGCACTAAAATTAATTTTATTATATTTTTTCCTGAAAATTTGCAATTATCATCCTTTTATTCTACAGTGCCTCTGCTTTCAGAAGCTATATTATGTTCTAGGAGTTCAAGCAATTTTATTGCCAAAAATGAAGATTTTTACATGTGTGCAAAAAATGAAAACATTTTATTTAGAGCCGAACTGGTTAAAGAAGCCAGCAATGCAGTTTTGTTGGTTAAATAAACTGTGTTATTTTTTTTCCTTGCAATTGTCAGTTTTGCTGTAGCATAAAAAAAATTGCATAAAACTGCCTCCAAAATGTATACTAGACCATTTGAGTCTGGTACAAATTTTAAACACGCAAAGTCCCTCTAAAAATCCATACTAGACCCAATCCAAACATACAAACTGGCTGGCCTGAAGTGTGGAGGAAAGGAGGGGGCGAGCACGTGTCCCTACTTCCTGAACCATATCAGGTCACATGCCTAGAACATGGGGGTTACCCTGCCAGGGAGAACCCTCCTGGCACAGCACTTTGTCCCCATGTTGATGAGGACAAGGGCTTCTTCCCCATGTAGTACCCTCTAGTGTGTGCTACTAGAAGTGAGAGTAGACAAGCTATAGCTTGGCCCAGGGATAAACCTGAGCCACTAAATCTAGCTCAGGGTTATTAGAGGCCAGGGCTGGATGACTCATCCTTGCAGCTTTCTGGTGCCTCCCCCTGTTTTTAGAATGTTTTGGAACTAGTGGGTGGAGGTGAGGAGAAGCTGTCTTGAATATTTATGGGCCCTCAGCCAATGCCCAGGAGTGGGCCTGGCAGGGTACTGAGGAGTTCATAAATAGGAACGGGCCATGCCAGCAAGGGAGTTGGGTGGAAGATGGAGAAGCAGTACCGAGGGAGGCTGTCAGTGGCCCTTGATGGACCCCTTACCAGGGCGGGGGGTTACCTTGGGCTGGAGCTCAGGAGGCTGGCCTGGAAGGATCCCACCACAGGAGGCAGTTGGAGAGATTCAAGCCAGAGAGGCAGCAGAGAAAGCAAGGAGAGACAGTGGGTAGATCAGCATGGTGCAGGGATAGACAAGGGGAGAGACTACCAGCTGTAGCAGTGCTCTGTTGAAAGACAGTGGTGTGCCAAGTCTTCTACCTTACCCTGGGGAATCTCCATGTGTGTGTAAGTGAGGAGGACTGGGAGTGAGAAGCAGCCAGGTAAACTAACATTTTCTGCAAGCAGTGGAACTGGGATCAGTGGCAATAGGGAAGCAGAAGGTGATGGGATATGCTGTATACCACTTAAGTGTTGCTTTGCCAATGGACTGAGAGTTCCTGCCTGTAATGGGCTGTTGCTGAACTGACAAAAGCCTGTCAGTTCCCCCAGAGGTGAACCAGCAGAAGCTGTACAAAGAGGAGCAAGGTTTGTGCATGTAGAAGGAAGAAGAGGAGTCTGTAAATAGGGAGGAAGTGTCCCTGAAGTTGTATTGTTATCACACTGGGCATCCCATAATCCCTTACCCCATACAAGTTATAATTCCCTAATAAAACTACAAAAACAAGCCAAAGGCTGATTTCTGTGTCCAGATGAAAGGAGGAAATGCTGTGCGACTGGCTGTGCAACACTGGGGAACCCTGACTTCAGTAAATCTTATGGGGGTAGTGCTAAACCCACAATATTGGCTGGTGAGTTTCGGGGACTGCGGGCAGGTGGCTTATCAGCATCTGGAAGCCCTCTTTAATAATAAGGGACCTCCAGATATCCCCTACTTCATATCTACTCATTCACAAAAATATCATACCTAGGAACAGAAACGCTTGACAAGTCGCTTATTAACTGCTTCCCACCTGCATCATTGTAAAATGGCGGACGGGTGGGAACCCTATTTTTCTGGGAGGTCATATGCTGTCCTCCTGAGAACACAATTTGCATGCAGGCCGTGCTCCAGCATGATCTGTTACCCACTGCATCTGCCGGATATAGCGGATGACTGTTCACTGTACCGGCCCACTGCCAGTGTCATATGACCACTGTGACCAATCACAGCAGACCACATGACAGTTGTAAACAATTAATGGCTTCCTTTCATGCAATTTATTGTATAAAATTGTGTTGCTAGCTGTGATCACACCGTGTGTAAGAAAAAAAATCTAAAAAAAAATAAAAGAAACAATATTTAAAAAAAAAATAAAACAAAGTTATTATTTTTTTTTTTTTTTACATACTGTCACCAGTCAGTGTTCCTGGTCACCGCCACACCAGTTATATGATGACACTGTACTGCACTGTACATGTAAAAAATACTTTTAAAGAAGTGAAAAAAAAAATTTTTCTTCATTTTCCCAAAAAGGTGACAAAAAAATTATAACTTCAAAAACTGCACCATGCCTCTTGTTAAATACTGTCTACTTTCCAAAAAGGTAATTTGGAGGTATTTGTACTGTCCTAGAATTTTTGGGCCTCTACAAATTAGATAGGCCGTACATTAGGATTCATCAATTTTCAGATATACAGTATGTACCATAGTTTGTAGGCGCTATAACTTTCCTACAGATTAAATAATATACATTGATTTGGGTAATTGTCACTAAAGAAATGTAGTAGAATACAATTTGGCCTAAATTTATGAAGAATGATTATTTATTTGCAAAATTTTATAACAGAAACTAAGAAAAACTTGTTTTTTTTTTCAAGATGTTTGGTCTTTTTTTGTTTCTTTAGCAAAAAATTAAAAACACAGTAGTGATTAAATACCACCAAAAGAAAGCTCTATTTGTGTGAAATGATAGAAATTTCACATGGGTACAGGGCTGTATGACTGCACAATTGTCATTCAAAGTGCGACAGCGCTGAAACCTGAAAATTGGCCTGGGCATCCCTTGTTGTAAAGGAATTAATAGGAGATGTGTGGGTACTGAACAAAAGACCAAAACAAAGAAAATAGTACTGCTCAAATTCCCCTCAAACCCATATCAGTCAGAACAGCGTGTGGATAGACTGGTACAAGATAGGATTGACTTGTCAGGCTCCAGTAGATTTCAACAAAATGATGGCTGTCTGCACACAGATCCAACTTCGTGTTGCATAAATGTAAATTAAATGGGTAAAAGATGACTTCAGGTCCTGTTCTCCAGATGTAGAGAACTCCTCAGATGTGTTTCACCCTTTATGGGGCTTTTATACGCCTCTTTGATTAAGCCCCGAAAGAGGCAAAACGTTATGACCACATACAGGTAACATGAATAACATTGATTATATGATTACAATGGTACCTAAAATTGGCTGGGATATATTAGGCAGCAAATGATCATGCTGTCCCTGAAGCTGATGGGTTGAAATTAGAAAATTGGGCAAGCTTAAGGATTTGAGCATCTCTGACAAGGGCCAAACTGTAATGGCTAGATAACTGGATCAGAGCAACTCAAAAACTGCAGCTCCTGTTGGATGTTCCCTGTTTGCAGTGATCAGGACCCACCAAAATTGGTCCAAGGAAGGAAAACCAGTGACAGGGTCACGGGCAGCCAAGACTCATGGATGAAAAAGAGCTATTGTAGCTCAAATGGAGCAGAAAAAGTTCATGTTGTTTTTGATAGAAAGGTGTCAGAACACAAAATGCATTGCAGTTTGTTGCGTATGATGCTGTGTACTTGCAGACTGGTCAGGGTGCCCATGCTGACCCGTATCCATAGCAAAAAGTGCCTACAATGAGCATATGAGAATCAGAATAGGACCACGGAGCAATGAAAGAACATGGCCTAGTCTGATGAATTCAAGAATGGCTTGAGGAACACAACGACAAGTCTGAAGTATTGACTTGGCTTCCAAAATCTCTAGATCACAGTCACATCGAGCATCTGTGGGATGTACTGGAAAAACAAGTCCGAACCATAAAGGCCCCACCTCATAACTTACAGAACCGGATCTGCTAGTGACGACTTGGTGCCAGATACCACAGTATAACTTCAGAGGTTTAGTGTAGTCCATGCCTCGACGGGTTATGGTGGGGGCTCATAATGTTATGGCTAATCAGTGTACATCAGGCTTACTAAAGATGTTTCTGATAACATATTATGCCACTCTTTACAAAAAATTATTTGCAAGAATATTTTTACGAACGGAAGGGATTCATTGCTTTACTGATGGAAAGACAATGGAACTGAAGCATTAACATTCATCGCAACCTATGCATGTTCTTTTTTGTAGAGAATGGATCTGTTGGCCATCTTTGGAGCTCAAAACCAATTACAAGTCACTTTGACTTGGACAGTGGATAAAATATATTTAGGTAGCTAACATAAACTTGTGAAACTTTTCCATCAGAGGTTTTCCAGATAAGCCTTTTCTCAGGTTGAGCTGCAAATGAAACATTTATTTGTACAGTATCAATAAAATACTGCACCAACATGGTTTAGTAATGCGTATAACCCATGAACCATGCCTTTCACAAGGACAGCAGCATTATTCTTGACCTACAGGTAGGAACCATTTCATTCTGTGCTCCTTTGAGCTGTGTATATTATTGCTTTGCATGTGGGCAACAAAGGGATCAATAAATCTTTTTGACACACTATTTTCCTCATGTTGTCTTCCACAAGACTATTTAGCAAGTGCATGCCTGTCTTCAACAACCTAATGAGGCTTGCAATATCGAAAGACATACACGGACCAGTACAGATATCAGTTCACATTCTGAGTTGGTGAAATATGATTCCACTACTGATACATCTCAAAAGAAGATATTGCTCCATACCGCAGTACCTGCACTATAACATCAATGATGATTTTTTTTTTACAGACCTGCCACTTGCTAGACAGAATAACTTAAGGCAGCAGAAAAAAAATCAAAAATTTGAAATAGTAATTTTATTTTAAAATTGAAACACGAGGACATGGCTTGTATGGCCTGGTTTTAAGCTTTTTAGATTAATGATGCATTACAATTATAGCTGAACTGAAAAGAAACAATCTAATAGTTTATGAATTATTAGCTCTATCCTTGGCATATTTTGGAAATTCTACCCAACAAATATGTTAATATTGCCCATTTACTACATATACCGTATATGAAATTTAATCAGACAACACACACACATGATCATTTTTTTTCAGTTTATATTCTTATGTGTTCTTGCTGAATTATGTGTCTTTGTTGTAGTTTTAGATTGTGGGCATTGATAAGGTGGTGATTACACAATGGCCATAAATGGCCATAAATGGAAAGAGATTTCAGTCCAATTAAAAAAAAGATTTGATACTTGTGAATATATCATGAAGAATCACAGCTGTGTTGTTTTCCTAAAAATATTTTTTTTCACCTTGGATTACAGCCTACTCTGTATTCTTCCAAAATACGAAATACGATTTGAGTGGTGAAAGGTATGTGTGGGAGTTAGATGGCTTGCAAATGTTTAACCTAAATCCTTATGTATGCCTAGTTAACTCTAGTTTTTGTGGTTCTAGAAACGTCTTTCTAGTTTGAACTTGGCAACCACAGTTACTAGAATAATGCTGATATAACAATTTGGTTAACACACATTTCATGTAACGTGTGTGGTTTTTGTCGCATATAGACGTTTCTACCTAGATATTTTAGGTTTTGGTTCTCCTATATTTTCCTGTGCTCCATATAAGGGATCAGTCTATAGAACTATTAAAGGCAGATTATAAATAATTTTTTTATTGGTTGAAGAAGATGGATTAGTGTCTTATTTGAAACAGCCTAACTATGTAACATGATCGTTCCTTCTTGGACACATGCATCTTTTACAATATTTCTTTTTTATATAATATACAATATTTTTCCTATTTATTGATAACTGATACTAACATACACACTACCCCTTTCATTCATACTCTTTTCATTCATATGAATTAAAACTGAATGTACACAACACCCATCACTGCATCAAAATTTATAGTCAATGTGCAGAGATTTTCATAGTCCCAGTGTTATTGTTCATTTTTCTTAAGTTCTCGCTTTACAGGCCCCTAAGACTCATTGTTTGTCAGTGTTCTCGGAGCAGCCTGAATCTGTGAGTATAGAACCGACAGAGCTCAGAGCAGGCAGAAATAGGCAGGAAAGGTGTCTGCAATATCCCAACCAAAGTTGTCAGTATGAAACAGTGGATCATTGCTGTCACAATAGTATAAAGAGCTCCATATGCGTTTCAAAAACAATCCAAATAACAGTGGGCAACCCATACTACATCCCTGATATAGGGTTGTACCACCATCTCTTCATACATGGCATGTACAATAGAAAAGTAAATAATGACTAGGACTTTAAGGGTATATAACAAAAAAAAAACATTTAGTCTATAATTTACAACATATTTAGCTTGGTTAAAAAAAACATATTTTACATATTTCTTTAATCAAAGTATGGCTGCTCTCTATGCATTTCATGTGTATGGCAGGAATCCAGAATATACAAGTTTAAATATTAACAATAAACCTATTTAAACATTCATTAATATGGACAGCTGTCAATGTTCCAATCCCCAATGTAGGCCACTTGGGATATCTCTTGACTATCATCTTTACATGGCCAAAGATGTTGTGAAAATCCATGTTTATATTCTTCCTTCTCCAATCCATCCAACGTGTGTCCACAGGACAAGTGAGAACAAGAGGAAAAATATTTATATCTATTATATATTTTTTTTTTTATTTCAGGTACTTATATAGCGCCGTCAATTTACGCAGCACTTTACATATACATTGTACATTCACATCAGTCCCTCAAGGAGCTTACAATCTAAGGTCCCTAACTGACATTCATAAATACACATACTAGGGCCAATTTAGACAGGATCCAATTAACCTACCAGCATGTCTTTGGAGTGTAGGAGGAAACCGGAGTATCCGGAACTCACACAGGCACATGGAGAACATGCAAACTCCAGGCAGGTAGTGTCGTGGTTGGGATTCAAATCAGCGACCCTTTTGCTGCTAGGCAAAAGTGCTAACCACTACACCACTGTGCCACTCGTGTATATATATATATATATATATATATATATACAGTATATGCGTAACCACTTACCGTTGCATTTTGCATGTGGTTTGCCAGGGTTATGGCTGAAGATTTGGCTTCATTTTGACCCAAGATCTCTCCATAAAGTGGACCTTTCATCCTTATTTATATTACAAGAGATGTTTACATTAAGCAAACGCAAAAGCAAACGCATATGTAAGTTGCACACACATATGTAAATGGTATTCGCACCATATATGTGAGGTGTCACCACAAATTTTAGCACGACAAGAGCAATCTAGTGCTAGACCTCCTCTGTAACTTTAAACAGGTAACCTGTAAAGGCATTTAAAACGTCACCTATGGACTGTAGTTTGTCGCCATTCCACGAGTATGCGCAATTTTAAAGCGCTATATGTTAGGTATCTACTCTGCATAATATTATCTTTCAAATATTACAAAAAGATTGGGGTAAATATTGTGTTTTGTTTTTACCGCGTCACATAAAAAATTGCAATGATCGCCATTTTATTCCCTGAGGTAAAAAAAAAAAATTTCTAGTAAAATAATGATTTATACTTGTAAACAAAGAGTGCCAGAAAAAGCCTGGGCTTCAAGTGGTTAAAGTCTAACTAATAGCAAAACATATTTTTTTAGTTTTGGATAGAGTGGGGAGTGATCAGATCCCCTGTTTTTATTGCTGTCTCCGTTAGGGATATTCACCCTCTCTATTTGTCCTGTTTACCATTATCATTGAAAGTGAAAGTAAAAACCAAAACCCAAATTTTGGGCTTTCCCCAGAACAGTAAAAGAGCGAAAATCTTCCAATAGGGACACCTGTTCTGATTACCTAAGGGTCCCAAATGAACTCCCTATATTTGCAGAAATGTCTACTCACTTCCTGTTTGGCTATAGGACAGGAAGTGAAGGGAGATTTCCGCAATGGGACAAAGATGGCAAACATTATATAACCCCCCCCCCCTTGCTCTATTCAAAATAAAAAAAAAGTTTTGCCTATAGTGGAGACATACAGTATGTAAAATATGTATTTTTTAAATGGTTCATGAATTATCAAAATTATGTAAATAATATGTAAGATATGTACACTGTGATGCATGTTACCAGCCTTATATCCATGTTGTATGGGATTTTTAACAGAGCTAAATAAATTACCAGCCTTATATTCATGTTGTATGGTTTTTCTTTATCAAGATAAATAAATTATAGAGTTTATTATATTTTTGTTGTCTTAAAGTCCCAGTCATTATATTTAGTGCAAATGCTTTTCCCTTTTGGTAGAAAAATGTGTAGGGTACCCAACATTCCAGGAGGTCCATGTGTAGGCTTATATTCATGGCTTTTGGTTGTGTACATCTACTAACTGTCAGAGATACAGTGTGATTAAAAGACTCCAGTTTGGCTGAAATAGCGATTGTAACAAGTGTCCGTAGAAATCAACATTTGTTTAGGATCGTTGCCTTTCTACGTAGAACAAGAATCTAATTGAAAAGTATTAAAAATCTCTTCGTTGTTCTTTTACCATAGCTTTTATACACAAGGTCATATTTTTTAAATGTAGCAATACTGTCCTCTGCTTCAAAAAAGCTGGAAGCTCCAACGTGTTTCAATATTCCCAACAGCCTAAAATATTACATACTCTGTGATATTTGCTTTTGACCTGCTTACGCAGATATTTCTTATCCAAATACCATAAAGACATTAGACATTTACAGAAAATCACAAAGGGATTAATGAGAACATGCACTGTATATATTTCTTTAGGGATTGGTACACATAAGACATTGATGCCAGAAAGGTTACAAAGCCTCTACCAATAAGTTTAGTCCATAATGTTTATTTTACTGTGTATCAGCAGCCACACATTTTGGCACAGTTGCATTATGGGTGAACTTTATTGTCTCCTTATTTATTCTTAGTGTTTGAACAGAAAGATGACCTTTCCTTGTAAATCCCTTGTAAGTGCCAATTCTAAGAAAAATTAATTAAACTTTTCATATTCTCCAGAAACTCCGTTAATTTTGTAGATCCCAGAGCCTTTCCTTCAAATATTTTTTTGTATTTGATCATTAACCATTTCCCTTTCATTCCATCCCGTGTTTAGGGTCATGTGCCTTATTTGTAGGCCCCATTAGAGGACAAGTCTTATTTTGAAGGCTGTTTTGCAGTTAATAATGGCTTTTGTGCCCACTGATTGTTCTAAGCAGTTGTACTGGTATTTTCAGTAACCTTCTGTACAAGAATAATTGTCTGCAGTGTCTCTGTTCCTTTCTCACCAGTTCCCTCTGTGACGGTGACAAATGTGGATGCCTCAGTAAATTAGACACTCCAGCTTGGCCTGTTCCTTTTTCCTGCCTGAAACCTCTACACCTCACTGTGTGATTTATAGACTACATGCAGCAACGGGAGTGACCCAAACACACTGTCTGCAGTGACCCCACAACTACATCACTATCCAAGTGCTGGCAGCACAACAGGGCAGCCGTCAATAACACAATAAAGTCTATATTTAAGATCTGTAATACAGTTTAAACAACTAATAATGCCATTTCAAAGATATCTGGCCTAGACACTGTCCTCACAGCTGAGCTTAAAGTAAATCTATTGCAAACTGGGCAATTCAGACTGAGTATATAAGGAAAAAATGCATAAACTGAGTTTACCTTCAGTAAAAACAATAGATCCAGAAACAGGCAGCTAAAGATAAAGACCAATCTCAATTTGCATCTAACATCAGTGTCTTTCAGATAGACATAAAGGATGCAGATGTTGTGCATTTGATTTTCATCTTGACATTAATCCCAGCACTAATTTACCATTCTTTGCAAGTCCCTATAGCAAAAAAAAAAAATGGATTCCATCTGAAAGGATCTCTTTTCCATTTGAAAGGATCTCTTAAGGTTCTGCTCAATGTGGATATAAAGTAGACCTATTAAACAACATTTAAAATTAAAGCTGGTAAATATAGTATTCGCCATATTGTATATTATATTCACAAGGAAGGTGTAAAATTCTCCACTATAGTGTACCAAGTGCCATGGCAATTTCAGTATTACATGGAATTTTTAGAAACATTAGCTATATCAAGAGAGTTCCAAGCTATTTAATATATGAACATTTAAAGTTTAAGCCACAGTGTGATTGATTGTTACATGCAAAACTCTCACTTTCCATCTTCTTATATCAGCTGACTTCAGAGCAATATAAAATGGCACAAACAGTTCATAATATAGTAACCCAAAGCAAAAAAAGAAAAAAAAAGATTCACTTAGATTCACTTAGAAAATTCTGTGTTTGCTTGATTCAACAGACTTTAGTTAGTCTGAGTTTTCTTTTTTTGTGCTCTACAGATGTTGTAATCTCCGATTTGATTGCCTCCACTCGCTACTGTTGGAAAAGTTCCAGTAGTTAAGTTTTTTTCACACTAGCGCCATCCGATACAATTAGCAGGGGGTCCACAAGCAGGGCAGGTCCCTTGCTGAATCAGAGCAAAACAAAAGGCATGATACTTTTGTGGCATCCATGTCCATTCAATTTTATAATTGTGTATTTATAAACCCAAGCTTTCTAGACTCATGTTAGATACATGGGTGTCTGAATGTAAAAGGACCTGTGTACACTACTTCAGATCTTACATGTTTAGATTTAATGATACGAAAAATGATGCATATTTTTCTATTTCTTTTTTCGGATCTGGGTGGACTCTCCATTTACATCCTGCCACCCATAGACTATAACAGGGCTTGCAATCAGGTCTGCCTGAAAAACTGACACACAGATCTAATCAGACCACTCATTTGAAAGGGGGCTATGCATTGTTAAGGGGACCCATATCTGATCATTTGAAAAAAGAGCTGGATGTATTCCTAAATGAACAAAACATAACTGGATATTACTCTTTATAGGTAATAACACCAGAGATTGTTGATCCAGGGAATATCTGATTTCCTGGGGAATCAGGGAGAAATGTATTTTTCCCCACTGGAGCAAATTGCTTTATAGAGTTTTTTGGTTGCCTGTCGCTGGATCAATTGTGGATATAGGATTCTGTATATGGTAGTTTTCTATTTATTTATTTTCTCTATTGGTTGATCAAGGTGCACTTGTGTCTCTTTTCAACCTAGGTAACCATGAGTTGTGATCATCCCTAGCCAATCACCAAAGGGGTTTATTCCGTTTTGTAGTTGAGGGAAGGTGATAAATGTTTGGAGCAACCCAGAGAGCAGGAATCTTCTGTGCTGAAAAGAGCCCAGAGAGAGCTGGGCAGAATCTTCAGCTGGATAGGCAAACGTACTTATAGAATAAGGTATTTATGACTTCTTCTAAAGGGCCAAGGGTCTAAATTGTCCAAAGAGGAAATGATCCCTTGTGTTTTGAGTAAATAGACTGTGATGGCTTTTTCTGAGTCGAGTATGTGAACTGTGGCTGCTCTCACAAGGGCAAATATTACCAGTTGAACCCTGTGTGGGCCAGAGTTGATGCCATCTTTTCTGGATATCCTGTATCCTTAATTCTCCCTCCTATATTATTGTTAATAAATAGAGTTGAGCGAACACCTGGATGTTCGGGTTCTGCTGGTCCGTCCGAACTTCGGGACAAAGTCCGGGTCCGGGTCCGGACGGAACCCGAACGATCGCACGGACTCGGTAAAAACACGGATTTTCAAGCCCAGGGGTAACTAAAGTTACCCCAAGCAACAGGCACGCTAGCAAGCCCAAGGCAGGCCTGGGCCTGGGCCTGAAACAGGGCTTCAAGCCTGCCTGGTCGTCTTGGGCTTGTAGGTCCACAAGCGAGTTGAGATAAATAATTGTTATTATATCCTCCCTCTTAATTCCTATGTCCTATAGGTCTTTTCTACCGTAGTTGAGACCGGGTGTGTCCCAAGTTGACCATTATAAACGGGAACACTCTCGTCGGTGTCAAGTGTATGAGCTGAGTCTTTTTCGGTAGTGTCAGATAAATGAGTT
>BLSH010130679.1:19441-32188 GCA_018402905.1 Glandirana rugosa | reverse complement strand
CCTCCCCTCCAGCACACCCACCTATGCCTCTAACTACCCCCCCCCACACACATATACCCACATACACGCAGAATTGCAGAAAGTTAAAAAACGTCAGTACCTTCTCTCTTCCTGCCGAGTACTGCACTGTAGGGGGAGACAAAGAGCACAGCACACACTGCTTTCACTTTCACAGTGTGACGAGGCTCCCTGCAGCGCCGTTCGGCTGAGGAACGGAGCGCTCCAGTCCTCATCCCCTCACCTAATCTAGGCATACAGGGGGCCCTTATGGGCCCCCCAGCATGGGGCCCGGTCGCCATGGCGACTCCTGCGACCCCTATCCGCCCGCCCCTGCATCCAATCTAGGACATATCTAGGGCATATACGCCTTGTGTGCCAGAGAGATTACAGTCCAGCTCATTTTCAGCTTCTGCTTTTAAAGTGACCTTGTCACCACAGGGTCATTTGAAAAGGAAACATGGGCTATAAAAAAATAGTGCTGGGTACATATAGACATGCATTTATAAAACATGTGAATAGCAATTTGCCCAGTTAAAGTGCATGCACATTCATTCTGTAATATTGGGGCAAAAAAGGAATGTCAACAGGCTATTTGCTATTTGCATGAATGTTTTCCTTAATTTAAAATAAAAACAACCACATTTGGCCATTAGATGGTGCTAAGTATCATAGGAATTTGCTTTTATACATAATGCCATCCAGTGGCTAAATGCAGTATTTTCCGTTTCAAAGAATGAAAAACATTTGTCCATCACAGAAAATGGCCTAATAACATTTGGATATTTTTACCCCATTCACACAGATGAAATGAAAATGTACTTTCTGCTGCTTTTAAAAAAACTGGCCCTACTCAAGGCAAGAATTTCATTCTGGCATAGACCTCAGGTGGGCAGTTTGTAAAAGCAAGGAAATCCATGCCTTAAGTGAAGAGAGTATTTTTCTCTTCTGTGACAGCAGGCAGTCTGTGTCCAGAGCTGATCATCTGCAGGTAATTGCTGCTTAAATGGGTCACTGCAAACAAACCCAAATAGCAGTGGGTGCTGTCAATGGGGCTTCCTGCCTACAGCTAATTGCAAATGGCCCCATTCGCAAGTTTCCTTGTGGTGGTGGGGCAGTGGTGCAGGCTTTTAGAGGTTGAAACAGGTGGTGAGGAGATACAATTAAGCCTCCTCAGTCTTCACTGCCTCTCAAACAGCTTCTGTAAACAAGCCCTTTAGCTGGCCATACACTAATAGAATTTCGTTCAAAAAGGACATTCATTACTTTGGTCAAATTGACGTTCATTTTTGACCACAGTAAAAAGAAAACTTAAAGGAACAGTGAATGTGGTTTTCTTTCAGGAAAGTCCATTGATATCATCGAATATACTGATGAGAAATATTGTACAAATATTCATACAAACCTTTGTTAGAAAATCTCCTAGTGTATTAGCTTAAGCCATTCTACTAATTAGACCACCATACTGGACAACCACTTGTTATTTACAAAGAAAGAAGGAGCTGGAATTTGAACTCTTGCCAAAAATAGTACAGGGTAGAAAAATAAATGCATGTGCCCTCCTCATTCCAGTGCTATATTAATTACCTTATAATATACTATAATAGAGTGAGTAAGTAGTTAGCACTTATGCCTAGCAGCACTAGTGTTTTCGGTTTGAAACCCAACCACAGCATTACCTGCTTGGAGTTTACATGTTCTCCCTGTGCCTGCGTGAGTTTTCAACGGTTACTTTGGTTTCCTCCCACTCTCCAAAGACGTGCTGTTAGGTTAATTGGCTCCTGTCTAAATTGGCCATAGTATATGTATGGATGTGATTGGGGCCTTAAATTGTAAGCTCCTTGAGGGCATGAACTAAAGTGAATGTACCCTATATGAGGGGGTGATGGGTATTAAGCCTTACCCTGACAAAATGGAGCTAGGAAGCTGTAAATTGCAGGGTGTACTGGCCAACTTGTCTATATTCAATGGTGCAAAAATCAACTACCTGTGACTTTTTCAGGTCCAAATTGAACATGGCAGCACTTCCAGAAAAATTCAATGTAGAATAGCATTGGGCCATAATCAAGTTCCTGTTTCCCCAAGGGAAAGCTGCGAAGCAGATCCATGAGGAAATGTCACAAACTTTGGGTGACAGTGGTCCTTCATATGCAACAGTTAAACATTGGGTTGTCAATTTTAAAACCAGCCATTTCGGTGTTGAAGGTGAGAAATTCAGTTGAAGGCCTGTTTCTGTCTCTGTGCCTGCAAATGTAAAAGCCATCCATGACATCATCATGGAGAACCGCTGAATATCAGCCAAAAGTATATCTACAAATCTGGGAATAGGTGAGCGAGTTGGTGCCATTATCCACAACGACTTGGAAATGAGAAAGCTTGTAGCAAAGTGGATCCCAAAACTTTTGACAACCGAACATAAGAGGAAACGTGTGGATCCCAAAACCTTTGACAACCGAACAAAAGAGGAAACGTGTGGAGACATCGGTGGCTGTTTTGCAACATTTTGCAAGAAATTAGTCAGATTTCCTCTACAAACTGGTAACTGGTGATGAGACATGGATCTACTGTTATGATCCTGAGACAAAGGAACAGTCTAAGGAATGCAGGCACAGTGGTTCCCCCAGGCCAAAGAAGTTTGCAAAGGTACGCGCAGAAGCAAATGGCAACAGTTTTTTGGGATTAGAAGGGAGTTCTGCTGGTGGACTTACCTCCAAAAGGCTTCAACCATCAATGCAACATATTACTGTGCTTTATTGACGAAGTTGAGGCAAAATATCAAGGAACAACATTGAGGAAAGCTCTCCTGTTGTATGACAATGCCTCGTCAAAATTGCAGGTGAAACAATGGCAAAACTGATATTCTTAGGCTTTCAAGTGATGCCCCATACACCCTATTCGCCCTACCTGGCTCCTTCTGACTATCATCTGTTCCCCAATCTCAAAAAACACCTGAAAGGGCAACTAATGCAGCAAATGAGTGGTTACACTAGCAGTCAGAAGAATTTTATTTGCAGGGACTTAACCTCCCTGGCGGTATGACTGAGTCTGGAATTTATTGCTGAAAGCGGTAATGGTTTTCTGCATGGAGATATGGCGTTATGTACTATAGGCCTGCAATGGTTAGTATCCCTGGCGGTATGATTATGTCTGATTTTTGGTGCTGAAAGCGGTACAATTATTTTGCATTTATTCAATAATGTAATCAAACCAAAAACGCAGAAATTTGCTCAGTTGCAGAATTGTCGCTGTCGTCACTTTCAGTTTCTGATGATAAATTTCCCCAAAAATCAGTATCACGCAATTCTGCAAATGATTTTTATTTACTATCGGTGTTTTCTAGCTGATCAAAAACCATTTATGACGCAAAGGGACACTTTTTGGATGCTATGGACATTCTCATGTTTCCAGGCAGAAAGAATGACATTTATTATATAAAAGTGAATGCAGGGCACTGGGCAAACCACTAGGGACAAAGGGGATGTGTAATGTTTTCATACAGTAATGTAATCTATAAGATTACAGTGTACTGTATGTACTGTGTGTGTTTCACTTTTTGAATTCCCCGGTCTCCGCCCCGTGCGACGCGACGCTCGCAGGGAACGGAGCCCGAGGCACACAGAGGCATCGGAGCTGCGGACACAGCCCGCAGACACGCTGACACCGCGGGAGGACATCGCTGGATCTAGGGGACAAGGTAAGTAGCGCTGCCTGGATCCAGCAATGCAAGCCCGAGTGTGGCTCAGGGTTACCGCTTTAGGTACTGAAAATCCACCCCGAGCCACACTCGGGAATACCGCTAAGGAGGTTAAGAACCTGCAGGACAGATGTCGCAAGTGCATTGACTTCCTGGGGGAAAATGTAGAATAGTGTGGCAGTTACAGCTTCCTAGCTCAATTTTTTCTGGGTAAGGTTCAATACTTATCAGCAGCCCCTCGTATATGTAAAATGCTGCATAAACTGAAAATGAAATAATAAAGAAAGTCCTTTTATTGCAAATGATGCATCCCTTCCCTTAATTAAACACAACCCTTTTCAACAACCTTTTCTTCACAAATTATCCTGCCATTAAAGAGCTTGGGTAATCTCTTATTTTTTTCTTCAACTTCCTTATTTTTGAAAATCACACACGTGTAGGGTCTGTTAAACCACTAGTGCACATTAAGGCAGAGGATAAAAAAAATCCTAATGAGAGAGAAGCAATCAAGTTCATTATGATTTGAGTACGAGTCATTAACATGTTCAATGAGGTCACAGCCAATAAATTAAATAACTTCCTAATATGAAACTGTCGTTTTTGCAGGTTTTTAAGCAAGGTTAATGTATTTAATTGGGCTATTTATACATCTGTTCGGTAATATAGAAAAAGTCTTTATTTTAGGTATTATGAATTTCAGTATTTGAATTTAGTTTTTGCTTAAAATTTTTAAGAAGTTTCAATGGTTCAATGTGTTAAGACTGGCAGCGTCTGACTTCTTTTTAGCACCGTTATAAGAGTAAAGTTGTATTTTAAGGGATTTGTATAGACAGACAATATACATCATTCACTTAAAGAGGAAGTAAACCATGATGTAAACCCTGATGGGCTTACTTCCTATTATTTACCTGCATCGCATACTAGCCTATTATGTGCCACTTACCTGCCATAGACGCCCACACTGTCCCCACAGTAGGAAGTGTCCATCTTCACCCCTCTTCCTTCCGGGGCCTTGAACTCCGACGCTGTAACTGGCCGGAGTCGCGTGACGTCACGCTGTCAGTGAAGAAACGCCACAGAGGCGGTTTCTTCACTGCGCATGTGTCGAATGACGTTGGCACATGCCAGTAAAGTGTATATCTCCTAAACCGTACAGGTTTAGGAGATATACAGGGAAGCTACAGGTAAGCCTGATTACAAGCTTACCTGTTGTTTATAGTGGTTGTTAAGAGTTGACAACTAGAGTTGAGTGAACCCGAACTGTAAAGTTCGGGTCCATACCGAACTTTGGGTTGTCTGTGACCCGGACCCGAACCCGGACATTTGAAAAAAAGTTTGGGTTCGGGGTTCGGGTATTTGATCTCGCATGTTGAATAGCTGCAGGGCAGCCAATCAACAAGCATTTCACTGGTTTGTCCTTAGAAGCCATCACAGCCATGCCTACTAATGGCATGGCTGTGATTGGCCAGTGCATTATGTGACCCAGCCTCTTTATAAGCTGGAGTCACTTAGTGCTGCATGTCACATGCTCTCTGGCTGGTATAGGGAGAGGATGCTGCCGGCGCTGTGAGGGACAGATTGCAGATATAATAACATCTCATCCTGCATTACAGAACAATCTTATTGTGGACTAGGTAGAGATTACTACTACTACTGCTTTTAGGGACAGATTGCAGATCTAATAACATCTCATCCTGCATTACAGAACAATCTGACTGGACTAGGTAGAGTCTACTGCTTAGAGGGACAGATTATTGTTCTAAAATCATCTTCTAGTTCTATAGGGTCAGATTCCTGCTGTTGCTGTAAGGGACAGATTATTGTTCTAAAATCATCGCCTACTCCTATAGGGTCAGGTTCCTGCTGTTGCTGTAAGGGACAGGTTATTGTTCTAAAATCATTTTACTTCCTTTTGCAGCCCTCTAGCAATTTCCAGGACTTTTTTACAGTCATTTTTGCGCCGAAAAGTTTGGGTCCCCATTGACTTCAATGGGGTTCGGGGTAAAGTTCAGGTCAAGTTCGGTACCGAACCCAAACTTTTCCGCGAAGTTCGGCCGAACCCACCGGACCCGAACATCCAGGTGTTCGCTCAACTCTATTGACAACCACTTTAATTGAATTGAACTTGCGTTTGGAATTTGAGTTCATTCTGAGTTGCTTCTTGTGGCTTTCTGAGCTACTTTTCTTCCACTACCAGCTGCTTTTTGCTGCTTTTGCCTTCTTATTGATTGCTATGGGGAAATAGGGGGCCTAACAGAGCTTGTACGCAAGCTGTAATTTAAACAGTCTATAAATAATGCACTTTTGGCAGCAGACTGATGAGGTTGATTTCTGAGTAGCTACCATGGTTATTGCTTGCAATTACTTTTAATCAGGGGAGTGAATTAAAAACTTGCATACTTAAATGAATGGTCAGTGCAGCTGTATGTCCCCTTCACTTAGACATGTATGTGGCTTTTTTGTATGATAGGGTGACCAGACATCCAAGATTTGGTGAGGCTTTCATCAGCTGCAAAATGTCCCTAGATATGTCCCTGTGTTTGAATTTGAGCCCCAAAGATTGTGAACATATGGCGGCACAGTGGTGTAGTGGGATAGCACTTTTGCCTGGCAGCAAAAGGGTCACCGGTTCGAATCCCAACCATGACACTACCTGCCTGGAGTTTGCACGATCTCCCTGTGCCTGCGTGGGTTTCCTCCGGGTACTCCGGTTTCCTCCCACACTCAAAAGACATGCTGGTAGGTAAATTAGATCCAGTCTAAATTGTCCCTAGTATATGTATGGATGGGAGTTAGGGACCTTAGATTGTAGGCTCCTTGAGGGTAGGGACTGATGTGAATGTAAATATATGTAAAGCGCTGTGTAAATTGACAGAGCTATATAAGCCTGTCAATTTACTATATATATATACACTATATATACCTGAAATAAATAAAATAATAAACATGCTGACATCACTGGCTGGACAGAGGTAGAAGAAGGAGAGGGGAGCGGTGACAGCTAAGGGAACAGAGTGCCCTAATGGGCCAGGATTTGATGACTGGATGGCGTCAGAGGGGGTGGGGCAGAGGCATGACTGAGCTGTCATGTGAGGGAAATCAGTAACCCTTTCTGTTCAACTTGTAGCTTTAATCCCCCTCTGTGCCTCTTTTGTGACCTATCACTTTCTATTATCTCTCTCTTTTATTACCTATCCACCTAGCTCCTCATACATGACCTGTCTACCTACCACCTCATACCTGACCTGTCCACCAAGCTCCTCCTACATGACCTATCTACTTACTACCTCATACTTGACCTGTCCACCTGCCACCTCATACACCTGACTCATCCACTTTCCTCCTCATCCTTGAACCATCCACCTACCTCCTCATAACTGACCTGTTCTCCAACCTCCTAGTTAACTGATTCATCCACTTATAACTGACCCATCCAGGTACCTCCTCATACCTGGCCTGTCTGCCTATCTCATCAAACCTGACCCGTTCATTTATCTTTGTATACCTGAACCTTCCACATACCTCCTCATATCTGACCTGTCTGCCTACCCCCTGATACCTGACTTGTCCGCCTACCCCCTCATACCTGACCTGTCCTTGGTGAGTCCCCAGGGGTCCACAGAGTGTTGTCAGAACCTCTAATCTATCCAATATGACTGTGTATTGTCACGATTGCCTGTTTTTTGTTTTTTTTTATAATGTATTGTCATGATTTCCTATTTGCTGTTAGTGTATTCAAGCAATTTAAGTGATAAATATGGGTAGTCATGGTGTGGCGACCCTGGGAACTCATTAGATGCAATGTCAAGGTCCAGTCAATTCAATTCAAGGAGGGGGTAATTTGTGCTGCAAGTGTTTTTGTCATGGGTGTTGGATGGCTTGTATTTGCAGGAGGAGGGAGTTCTTATTTGGGAGACTCTCTGCACTGAACTTACTTCTGACCACTGCACTTGATGTGTTACTTACTTCTGACTTCTGCACTGCGCTGTGCATGTTACATATTCCTGATCTCTTCACTCTGTGCGTTTTTCATTCCTGAGCCTTGCCCTTTGTATGTTACTTATTTCTGACCTCTACACTCAGCGCATTACTTACTCCTAACTAGGGATGAGGTTCATGTTCAGACCAAAGTAGAATCCTTATTGAACCATATAATAAGGGGGCAACCAGATATCTGCCTCTTCCCAAGGGAATATGTACAGGAGAACAATAGTACTTCTTAACCATTTGCAAAAAGAGTAAACATTCTTAAAAGTGGAACTCCAGCTTTAACCTTCCTAGCGGTATTCCCGAGTGTGGCTCGGGGTGGATTTTCAGCACCAAGAGCGGTAACCCCGAGCCACACTCGGGATTGCATCGCTGGATCCAGGCAATGTTACTTACCTTGTCCCCTGGATCCAGCGATGTCCTCCCGCGGTGTCAGCGTGTCTGCGGGCTGTGTCCGCCGCTCTGATGCCTCTGTGTGCCTCGGGCTCCGTTCCCTGCGAGCGTCGCACGGGGGCGGAGCCTGGCGGGAAATTCAAAAAGTGAAACACACACAGTACATACAGTACACTGTAATCTGTAAGATTACATTGCTGTATGAAATCATTTCACATCCCCTTTGTCCCTAGTGGTTTGCCCAGAGCCCTGCATGCACTTTTATATAATAAATGTCATTCTTTCTGCCTGGAAACATGAGAATGTCCATAGCAACCAAAAAGTGTCCCTTTACGTCAAAAGTGGTTTTTGATCAGCTAGAAAACACTGATAGTAAATAAGAATCATTTGCAGAATTGAGTGATACTGATTTTTAGGGAAATTTATCATCAGAAACTGAAAGTGACGACAGCGACAATTCTGCAACTGAGCAAATTTCTGGGTTTTTGGTTTGATTACATTATTGAATAAATGCAAAATAATTGTAGCGCTTTCAGCACCAAAAATCAGACATAATCATACCGCCAGGGATACTAACCATTGCAGGCCTATAGTACATAACGCCATATCTCCATGCAGAAAACCATTACCGCTTTCAGCAATAAATTCCAGACTCAGTCATACCGCCAGGGAGGTTAAGCATCTATAGAAATTCTTAAGGAAAAAAAATGTTCTTGTCAGGTGTGTTAAATGTTCATACCTATTTTATTTATTGTATAATTCATTCATTTGTATACACCAAGTGTTACAGACAGCACTGTGCTTCTGGTGCCATGGCAAAAAGAGCTGTGGCCCTCATATATTGAAGCACTGTGCTTCTGGTGCCATGGCAAAAAGAGCTGTGGCCCTCATATATTGAAGCAATCAAATTAAAGAGGCAGCGGCTACAAATACTTTGGATCATCTCTCGGGTGCTGCCGCCGCTATCACCACTAAGGTAAATTGGCAGTGGAGCCTTTCGGCTTCACAGCCAGTTCCCTACTGCACATGTGCGAAGTGCGCTGTGCTTTCTGAATGGCCTGGCAGCGGGAGAAGCAGGAGGGCCAAATGTGGCATCGGAGGGGGGGGGGGGGAATGAGCGGAAGGTCCACTTTTGGGTGGAACTCCACTTTAATTAATTCAATTAATCTGCCTCTTCTCTTTCTCCTTGTCCATCACAGAACACCTTGTATGTGAAAACAAAGCATTTAGTGAATGCAGCAATACATTCTGGATGAATTGCAGTCAGCAGGAAAACTATACATTCTGCATCATATAAAAGTGTGCTTGATGAGAATGTGAGGCCACCTGTCCAAAAATTGAAGGTGAACCAGAAATAGGTCTTTCAGTGTGATAATAATTCAAAGCACACTAGCAAATGTACCAGTTACTCAGAAATAATAACTAGAGGTTTATAGACTGTCCTAATTAAAGCCCTGATTCAAATCCTGTTGAAATTTTGTAGGGGGATTTTGAAGCGAGCAGTACATGTAAGGAAACCAACAAACATCTTGCAACTGAAGGAATTTTGCATGGAGAAGCGCTCAAAAATGTAATTGAAAATATGTCAGAGACTGTGTTAAAGCGGAGTTCCACCCATTTAAAAGTCAGCAACTACAAAAAGTATAGCTGCTGACTTTTAATAAATGGCTACTCACCTGTCCCACGGTCCAGCGATGCGGTCACCCGATGCCTCGCTCCTCTCCCCCTCCCCTCTGTGGTGCCGGCATAGCAAGTGTGGGCACCCGGCTGTAGCTTCACACTGCGCTGTCAGGGACCGGTGTGACCAGAAATGTGTGGACTGCAACAGAGTGCACCAAACACAGGTAAAATGTGAATAATATAATTTATTATAAGATAAATGAAATAACAAGAAAATGCACCTCCAATATAGTGAATAGTGAAAAACAACCAGTAAATAAACCAACATATAACACACAATAAATGACGGACTAAATACAATACGTACAGCGTAAGGGATAACCAAATCGGAATTGTACCAGAGCCATGGTCATACACGGGAGATCAAGCAGGGGGGAATCTGGGAACAGATAGGATGGGGAAGGGAGACAGGAGACAGACTGAGCAGATCGGAAGGGATCAGGGTCAGAGTCCAGGACAGGAGATGGGGAACAGGCTACAGGAACACAGGAGAAAATACCAAGGCAAGCTTCATAGTATTTCCCATGTTTAAATATGCTTTCTGCAATCAACATCAGGTGATGCCTGATTTCAGGGGAAGATGTCAGCTCCTGACTGCCTAGAGACACCCACTGGTGGACACCGGAACTGCAGCCTATAGGTCTGGGAGAAACAGTGCCACCAGCAGGTGAAAACATTTCCTGATATGCGCACTGCGCATGCGCGAGCCACGGTGTGCGTTGTGAATGGCCGGGCAATCTTCTGGGACCTGTGACCTGTCCCAGAAGATTGCTGGAGAGGAAATGGGAGCTGGGTACCTATGAAAATTGGGTACCACTCCCCCCCCCAAAAAAATGACATGCCAATTGTGGCATGTCAGGGGGTCACCATTAATTAAAGCGGAAGTTCCACTTTTGGGTGGAACTGCGCTTTAAATAAAACGCCTGCAAAAAAGTCAAGGCGGAAATATGAGCTTTTGATGCCAAGGGTGTAGTTACTTATTCCACATTACACCAGTACATCTATTTAATTCTTTATACATTTATACTTGTGTATTTATTCAAGTATATTACCATTATTTGTAGGCACTGTTTGGATAAAGATCAAATGATTGCCTGTTCAAATATGCTAAAATATTCAGAAGATTCCTACGGATATGCTTTATTTTTCACATGACTGTAGATGTTTGTAGCTGGAGTTCCACTTTAATGAAATAAAACACATACAGTAATTACCTGCTTTAAAAATAAAATGTATCAATGTCCTCTGAAGTAAATCCAACATCAGTCACAAGGTCCAGTAAGGTAATCCACGTCAATCACAAGGTCCAGAGATGTAATCCACATCAATCATGATGACCTGTCACCCCCCAATCTAAACAGGCCACAATCCCACCACTAAAAGACAGTTTCCTGGCTGTATTAATACTGCTTGGAACCCTGGTTGACATCATTAACCTGATTTGATCAATAACATTACTCAAATTAAGTGCATTCGACCATCACAGATGTTTGGTTCTAGCTTTTCAGAACTTAATGTTCCAATATCGGATTTGCAAATTTACCAATTTCCCCCCGAACAGCAATGCCATTCATCGGTTGACAAAACATACAATGCACAATACTTACAGATGCAGAAAAATCTTGAAAATCATTTTAAGGTAGTTACTTTTAAAATGTTGCCCAATTTCATTGTGATAACTGCCATCAGTATTTAAGTACTGAAGTCCTTATCAGAAAAAAAACCCCCACTGATTTAATCATCAATTAAAGTAATCTTTACTAATCTTATCAGCATAGATAATTGATAGGTTGCTATGGGTTACATTATATTTGTAGCTTTTCATCACATCACATAGCGCAGAGAAACACTTGTCTTTTCCTTTATGTTGTAATTCTCAGAATGTGTTCTTGTTAAGTATGCTGTCAAGAGTAACTTAGTAAGATTTGTGTGTGATGGGATTTAATGTGAAACACTGGAAAACTGTAATCATATCATGTCTATTGGTCACACTGTGTTAAAGGATCATTTGTTGGAGAGCACAGGTTTTGACAGGTAGAAGTGTAGATGCCTAGCAACAAACTACCCCTTGATGCTCTGTTAGATATAGACAGTTACTTTAGCCACCATGCAAATTAACTCTGTCATTCTAAACACATTTTGTAAATGATAAAAAAAATTTGCACATCAAGCATTATTATCACACATGATTATAACTCTTGATATGTTACAAAGTTCCATGTGTTATAAGCACTTGAAAAATTTCCTTGTAATTTTAACACCTGATTTACAAACCTTTTTTTACAGGTAAGAAATATAATACATACTGTATATATATAAATATGTTTTACATGCAGAAATGTAAAAATAAAAAAAAACATACACTTGTATAAATAAATATTTTTTACATTATGAAATTAAATTTTGGATTTTGTAAATCATTTTAATTACTTAGAGGCACTGGCGTCACTGGGGGGGAGGGGCAGGGCAGGGGTGAGGCCCGCACCTGGGTGACACCCACCAGAGGGGTGACAGCCGTCAACAGAGCCCAGTTCAATGTAACTGCACCGATCGGGCTCCGCATCTCTCGCTGCCGCCAGCTGTCTGAGCTGTCCCCACTACCTCACACAGCCAGTGGAGCGAAGCCTCCCCGCTGGGGATCTCCATGCGGCTAGCAGGACTCTTCTGTGTATACAGAGCAGAGAGGAGGGGCCTCAGACCCGGCTGCTCTCTTCAGTACAAGCAAAGCAATTTGCTTGTGCACTGCAGCCTATTAGCTACCCAGGTCGGAGGCCCCTCCCCTCTGCACTGTACAAACGGAAGAGAGTCCTGCTACACGGCCGCATGGAGATCCCCCTGGGGATAGAGCTGCCATCTGCCCCCCCTCCTGCAGGCACCAGGAGGATCATGAGGTATTGGGGGGGCCTGCTCTGGTAGATGGGGGGTCTGCACTGATAGATGGGGGTCTACTCTGATAAAGGGGGGTCTGCTCTGATAGGGGGGTCTGCACTGATAGG
>BLSH010130637.1:102567-113360 GCA_018402905.1 Glandirana rugosa | reverse complement strand
TACTGTACCCTCCTGCCCCCTGTACTGTCCACTTTACCCTCCCCCTGTTCTGTGCTCTCCTGCCCCCTGTACTGTCCACTTATTCTCCCCCTATACTGTACCCTCCTAATACAGTTAATTTTTATCACTTTAATTATTCTTCCCATTATGGGCGTGACTGGGGCCTCATATATAAGCTTTGCCTAAGGCCTCACAAAGCCTAGAGCCGCCTCTGAGCTTAGTAATAGGTGAAACTTGTGCTCCAACAGTGATCACAGAACTCTCACCTTCATTTAATGACCCACATACACTGCAAGGTCAGAAACGCTTGTATAAATTGCCACCAGAGTATCCTACGTCCTTATGGTGGGACATGCACATGCATACACGTCTAGGAAGCACAGGGGTGAGGGTCCCTTTAAGGCTGTATACTGTACTTGTTGATGCAATCATAACTTGTACTCATGTTAAAAGTAAATTAAATAGTATGATAGTATTAAGGTGGTATTGGCGCTGCTCTCTTTTTTCTTTAATTCGCTTGATAATTAGTGTAGGTAAGAAATTTCCAGCGTGCTGGTGAATTTTTTCTAAATGTGTAAAAAATATACAAAATCGAAAGAAAATTCTCTCATAAGACTGAAATTGAGGTAGAATTGTATCAGCTGGGACCAATGATATATATCTATATGTATCGGCTTGTTATATTTAGTGTGCAAACAACATAAGTGTGAAATCAATAATGTGTGCAGGTGCTATTTTTCAAGACTTATAAAAAACAGATGTCAATAAATAAATAACTATAACATACATATACCTCATGTAAAGCATACAAAATTGTAAAAACAAAACTGTAAAAACAAAAGTGATCCTTAAAAAGTGCTTCGTGTTTGGTGATGGCAAATCATAAAAATAAAACATATAAATAAAAAGGTCCAATTATTTTGGCAAATTGGTCTGAAATACTCAAAATCTTCATCAATGTGCAAAAGTTCAAGTGGATTTAAAACAGAAGTGACTTTCCAAGTATGATCTTCAGATAGATCTCATGTGGTGCTCATTTAAAGTGATCTGTGATATATTCTTCTTAGCCATGTATCAGGTGCTCCCCTCCTGACCCTAAGTGCCTGCTTACCGGAAAAACGTTTCCCACTCAAGGGGTTCACGTTTTGGGAGAATTGCACAGCTCCCTCTGTGCTCTCTGAAAATGGCGTTCCTCCCGGTCCGTGTACTCCTGGTCTCCGGGCCTCCTTCGCCCCTCTCCGTATCCCAAGGTTTACACCATAAAAAATAAAAAACTCGATCTTGTGCAATATTGCTAATTTATTAGACTAAAAACTATCAGCAAAAAGATAAAAAACAAATATGTAAAATACAGCTGCAAGTTCCCTTGGAGGAGACGCCGTGTCTCCTGCGTTCTCCTGGAAACTAAAAACCGGAAGTGACGTTTGTGACGCCAGACGTCAAGTCTGGTCCCACCCAACGTTTCTCCTTATAGGATTGACGTGGTCAGTGGCATGGCTACCAGGCTTTCACCACGCTATTTGAATGTATAGAAGAAAAGGGTGGAAGTTCATACTCCCTCTTACATGGAACCATCATAACAAGAGGGCAAAGCAATGAATCCTCAAATTATTTAAGAAACAGAATGGTACACCCACCCCATGAGCAGACCATCTAGGACAATAATATATAAAAATATAACATATAAAAAGGAGAAATAAAACTCATAAAACAATCGTTACATAAAAACGGCTCTTCAACAAAAAAACACATAACATTGCCATCTTGTGGAAAATTTGATATAATAACCCCAAAAAATATATAGATGTTTATACCAGGGTCCATATAGAGCGGAGTGTGATAACCCATCCTGTCCTAACATGATTAATAAAAAATATTATGAAACATTAACACAAATTTCAATAACTCCAAACAGTTTAACCATATTAATAAAACAATTTACGCCCCATTCCACATTCAATCCAAATTGGACGTAAGATTTTAAAAGGTACGTATATCCAGCGTGTTTCCATGCGGGAAATTTCCCTTCTCATATGGCAGCCCCTCCAAAGTGGGGTCAGTTTGTCAATGGCAACAAACAAGGTGTTATTGGGATTCCTATGATGACACACTATGACCAGGAAAGCACTTTTTTATGTTGCCTACGTGCTCCCCTAATCTAACTTGTAGGGTTCTGATAGTACGACCGACATATTGTTTCTCGCATTTACATAGTAACATGTAGACCACGTTTTTAGTAGAGCAGGTGATAAAGGAATTGATATGATATTCTTGCCCAGTTTGTTGGGACCGGAAACTTTCTATCCTCCTCCCCTTGAATGAATTTAGTGCACAAATTACATTTGCAACAAGAGAAAAAAACCTTTTAAATCTGGAAAAAATTTTGGTCTAATCGGTCGGTCTATCACATTATGGATAATTTTATGTCTCAAAGATGGTGCCTCTCTAAAAATTACACTAGGTCATTCTGGGAGTGCAGGCCTCAGTACAGCCTCATTTTTAAGGACTGACCAGTGTTTCTAGAAAATCTTTTTAACAGCATATTGCTGGATAGAAAAATAAGTAATAAAAGAACTCCTAAAATGTTAATTTTGATTCTCTCTGTAATGGTTACTTAACAGGTCTTTCCTGTCCATAAGTGTAACTTTCCTAATAATAGACTTCATATTGCTTTCATCATACCACTTGTCAATAAACCTGGATTTTAATTCCTCGGCCTGTGCAAAAATATCGCTCTCCAAAGTGTAATTTCGCCTCAGGCACATGAATTTCCCTTTATAGACAGCTTTAAGCCAAGAGGTATAATGGCAGCTATCAAAAGGGATAAAACCGGTCTGATCGGTTTCTTTAAAATGTGTGGTAGTAACTATTTGGTCATCCCTAATGGTAACATGTAAATCCAAAAATGAAATCTGCTCATTACTGGCAATATATTCCAATTTTATACCTCTATCATTGCCATTCAAATTTTGCATAAACATATCCAAAGAGGCAATGTCGCCCTCCCATACAAGGAAGATGTCATCGATATACCTTCGCCATAGGATCAGCTGAGGTGGGCAATCACTCAATATGACATCCTCCTCCCATTTGGCCATAAATAGATTTACCAAACTGCTAGCAAACTTGGCTCCCATGGCTACTCCCCGTTGTAAATAAAAGGATCCTCCCAACCAAAAGAAATTGTGTTGCGTAGCAAAGGTCAATAAATTCAAAATTAAATTCCTCTGTTCTATTGGTAAAGAGCAATTTCTATCTAGATAATATTTCACTGCTTCTAAAGGCTGTTGGTAAAAAATAATTGTATAAAGGGACGCCACATCAGCAATGGCTATGATATAATTCTCCCTCCATGAGATGTCCTGTAACAGATTCAAGGTATGTGTATTGTCCTTCAGGTATGATGGCATTTTGGACACAAGTGGTTGTAAAAATTCATCCACATACTTCCCGATGCTAGAAGTGAGGGAATCAATGCCACTTATGATGGGGCATCCCGGGTTTTTTTTAAGGTTTTTATGTGCTTTCGGGAGAAAGTAAATGACGTATGCGTGGGGCCATTGGGATAAGGTACAATCTTTCCTTTTTATTCAAAATTCCATCCTCATGAGCCTTGTTAACTATTATTTCGAGTTCTCTCTTGTATTTAACTGTAGGATTAATATCTAAAGTGGCATAGGTAGTTGTATCCGTTGATATCCTATTCATTTCTGACACATAATCAGCTTTATCTAAAACCACAATTCCACCCCCCTTATCAGCGGGGCGAATAACTACGTCTTTCCTATTGCATAGGTTTTGTAAACCAATCTCAAAATTGTGATTATTTGAACCTCTTTTGATTCTCAGATTCCAAATCCTTTAGTACAAGGTCTTTGAAGACTATCCCTGAAGGCGAAGGTTTTATGGGGGATTTAAAAAGGCAAGCGTTTGACAGAGTAGTATGTACATATCTGTTTATTCCCATATTATCAGTACGAAAAGGGTTGGAAATCAAATATCTTTTAACCACTTGCCGACCGCCAGACGTCCAAACTGACCGCCAGACGTCCAAAGACATCCTTGTCTTTTAGCACTGATATCTGAATGATGCCGGCACCTACATGCATCATTCAGATATCATTTTAATCCGCCAGTGATTCTCTGCACCATAAGAATGATCATAGTGGCAGTTCAGCCGCTTGATCTTTCTTATCGGCAATGAGAGGGGACATCCCCCCTCCCGTCGCCCTCCGGTGCTTCTTCCGGGCCGCCCGTGCCATCGAACAGATCTTCCGGCGGAAGTTGAGCATAGAGATGACTGATGACCAGTCAGGTCCGGGTCACATGATGTAAACAATGCCCGTGAACTTGGTTGAAAAGACAGAGATCGCTGTTTTTTTTCTGATCTCTGTCTTTCCAGCCTAGAAGAGAGATGTGGGATCTTATTGACCCCATATCTCTCCATAAAGAGTACCTGTTATGCAATATTCCTATTACAGGGGATGTTTACATTCCTTGTAATAGGAATAAAAGTGATCAAAAAATTTTAAAGAGAAAGTGTAAAAATAAAAAATAGGTCAAATAAATAATAAAAAAAAAAGCGCCCCGTCCCCGTGAGCTTGCGCACAGAAGCGAAAGCACATTTAAGATGCGCCCGCATATGTAAACGATGTTCAAATCATACATGTTAGGTTTAGCCGCATGCGTTAGAGTGAGAGCAATAATTTTAGCACTAGATCTCCTCTGTACCTCTAAACATGTAACCAGTGAAAATTTTTAAAGCGTCGCCTTGGAGAGTTTTAAGTACCAAAGTTTTGCGCAATTTCACGAGTGGGCACAATTTTAAAGCGTGACATGTTGGGTATCTATTTACTCGGAGTAACATCATCTTTCACAATATACAGAACAATTTGGCTAACTTTACTGTTCTGTTTTCTTTTAATTCATGAAACTTTTTTTTCCAAAAAAAAGGGTTCGAAAAATTGCTGCGCAAATACAGCGAGACATAAAAAGTTGCAATGACTGCCATTTTATTCCCTAAGATCTCTGCTAAAAAAATATATTTAATGTTTGGGGGTTCTGAGTAATTTTCTAGCAAAAAATGATGTTTTTTACATGTAGGAGAAGTGTCAGAATTGGCCTGGTGGCTAAGTGGTTAACATTGAGTTTTCTAATGTATCTTTGGATTTCCATAAAGGTATCAAACTTATTCAATATTTTGGGAGGGGCAAACCACAATTTAACAATGACTTCTCTTCAGCTGTGAATGTGGTTTTAGACAGATTGAAAATCTCTTCATCTTTTAAACCCTTCTCTTTTTTGGACCTTGTACGCCTCCCCCCTCTGGAGCCTCTCTTGGTTCTATACCCCTTTTTCTTCCCTGGTTGGCTCTGGGAAAACCCCCCGAGTGGTAACTACTACCTCAATTTTTATCCTGTTGATAATAGTAATTAGACCTTGAATGCGTATAGAGCTTGTGTTGGTATTGTGTGGAATTCTGATCCCCATATGAGTCTCTTTCTCTATCCCAGTTTCTATGAGGAGTGTTTAGCGGATGTTGAGTAATCACTCTATTATGGGAAGGAGAATCGATGTTATCACCCATTAATGGGACATGTCTATTATGGGTAGGCACTCCCATATGCCAGTTTGGTGTACGAACCAGGGTGTGAACACCAGGGGGTGGGTACCGGTAGCTATCATTATCATTATCTCTGTATGGCTGGCTCCTGTTGACATAATTAATTGGCTTATCGGTCTAATTATTGGACCGGCCATGATCACATGTGGGAGGATTATGATGTTTCTTTTTAATCCAATTTTTTTGGGTGGAGCCCATTGAGCAGACTTCACTGGAGGGGGATATATGATATCTCCATATTTGTGGCTTTGTGTGTTAGTTGATTGCAATTTAAACACACTTCCATTTTTTTCTTTGCTTTCTGTTCTGCTCCTCCTTTTCTAAATGTTTCTTTAGTAACTCAGATTTCTTTTTATAATCCTCACTCTCTTTATGGTTAGAGAAAATATCTTTGAGTGTAGCGATTTCTGCATAAGTAACTTAGCCCTCTTCCTACCAAGGAGAAATTGTAGGAAATTGACAACCACTTTATTGAAATACAGAAACCATTCCGTAAGTTCCTATTCATCAAATTGGGGGCTAACCTCCCACCTGAGACTGCAAGGTACCATGTTCTCGGCAACAAGGTGCTCCAAAAAGGCTATGTCCCAATTAGTATGCACCTCTGAAGTCATCACGTTCTTGAGTCGCATAAAGCGACCCGCTTAATCATCCTGGGACACTGGATTCCCATCAAACACTCCACCAGTGCCTAAAACATAATTTGTGCGCAAATGAAATATATCCATAGTGTTAACCTTGATAATCAAGCTGCAGATAAGAAATCTATATCATACAAACAAATAAAATGTTAACAAATATCCCCGTTAGATTTGTGTAAAAATGTGAAAAAATATGATAAAAATAAACAACAATTTCATAAGTGATGAAAACGACAGCTGCTAGCATGGGTAAAATAGATAAAAATACCCAATCCCAATGTAGCATATAGTACAGAGCTAATCAATAACGATGACAATATGACATAAAATACAAATTATTCATAAAATAAAAAGATCAACTGCATCAAAAAGGGTCCAAAAAAAAGTCCAGATGAAAAAACATATATGTGAGAAAAAAATTAAAATAGAAGTTCTAGTGACTTAGAGAAGTACTGCTCACACGTAGTAGACGGGCGGATTGGCAATGTACAGAAGGGAGCCAGCTTCCCTCAAAAAACTTTAGTGAAACCACCCCCAATATCCATCATAAAAGCATTAAGAAAAAAAAAAACCATAGCGTAATCCAGTCTTAAACATTGTTTAACCCTTTCGCTGCCAGACCCTGTGCTCCATTTTTGCACTCAGGTGGCTAGGCCATGTTTGCAATTTTTCCTTTGCTTTTTTATTTTTCACTTATAGCTTTCAGAATTTGTAAAAAAAAAAAAAAAAAACCCAAACCATATATTTTCTGAAAGCCCATGACCAGTAGAGTAAAAAGAAGGTGCTACTGATTTTTAAGATCCCACGATATTTGCGCAAAACAATATTTTTGCTAAAAATCCACTAAAATCATGATTAGAAGATAAATACACAGCAAATTTGACAAAATTCTTACTAAATATAAAAGCATAACCTGTATTCAGTTAATAAATAACAAATATTTGTGACTTTTAAATGCCTTTTTGCGAAATGGTGAAAATTGGCACAAAAGTGTAAATATCCAAATTTCTCAAAAAATCTGAAGGTTTTCATTTTTCCCTTACAGCTTTCAGAATCTGTGAAAGACCCCCAAAACCATATATTTTCTGAAAGCATATGACCTCTAAAATAAAAAGAAGATGCTACTGATTTCTTAGGCCCCGTGGTATTTTCGCAAATGTTTATCAAAACAATATTGTCGCTAAAAATACACTAAAACCATTATTAACAGATAAAAACACACAATTTTACAAAATTCTTGCTAAATTCCCGCTAAATATAAAAGCTTATCCTGTGTTGAGTTAATAAATAACAAATATTTGTAAATTTTAAATTGCACCTTTTTGTAAAATGGTGAAAATTGAATGTACCTAAAAATGTCTAAAAATCTGCAGGTTTTCATTTTTCACTTAGAGCTTTCAGAGTTTGTAAAAGACCCCCCAAACCATATATATTGTGCTATTGATTTTTTAAGCCCCACGGTATTTGTGCAAATGTTTATCAAATCAATATTTTCGCTAATAGTGGATTCATACATGGCAAAATGTACAAAAGTCCTGCTAAATTCCTAGCAAATATAAAAGTTAAAACTGTATTGAGTTAATGAATAACAAATATTTGTAAGTTTTAAATTGTACCTTTTTCTGAAATGGTGAAAACTGAAGGTACGCAAAACTGTAAATAAAAACAATTTACCAAATCTGGAGGTTACCATTTTTTACTTACAGCTTTCAGAATTTGAAAAGATCCCTCAAACTAGACATTTTCTGAAAGCACATGACCTGTAGAATAAAAAAAAAGTGCTACTGTTTTTTTGGGCTCCGCAAATGTTCATCATATTGCTATTTTCACTAAAAATACACTAAAATCATTAATAGTGCACATAAACACAACATAACTTACAAAACTCCAGCTAAATTGCTATTAAAGCATTGTTCACATGTGGCATATTAAAGTGTATGCCCATGGGGGGCCATGTTTACCCACACAGGGATGCACAGGTGTTCTGTGCATCCCCGTACAGGCAGTCCCATTTATGTCAATTGGGATGCAATGGCTGCACGAGCATAGCTGCTGTTCCCAATCTGACATTCAAACGGGTGTGGGTACATGACCCTGAACGCAGACAGTGTGAGCTCACGGACATGCATGCAGACCTACATGGATATAAATTTGGGAGCAAAGGCTCTGTTTGTGCAGTTGCTGCATCCCAAATTACATCAATGGGACTGCCTACACAGAGATGCATGGAGCACCTGTGCGTCCCCGTAAAGGTATGCTGTGTATGACCGGTGTGAACAAGGCCTTAGGCCCCTTTCACACAAGCCGACCAATCGGGTCTACCTGTCTGTTTTTCAGGTGGGCCCAATCGCACTACCCATTGCTCTCTATGGAGAGGCTGATGTAAATGGACATGTGTCCGTTTACACTGGCCTGCATCCAATCCAGTCCAGTCTGCTAAAAACAGACAGATGGGGATCCTATTCCCCATCCATCTAGCTAATCGGATCCGATGGAAATAGACAGGCGGTCTGTTTGCATCTGACCGCCTCATAGAGAATAGTGGACTGTTTCCGTGTCCGCTCTGCATCAGCGGAGCGGACACAGACCTGTCATCCGCCTGCTCAGGGGTCATACCAGGAGCGGCCGGGCCATTAGGGGTGCTGGTTCACTGCCCCCCTGCAGGGTTCTGGACTCATGCACTTGTATGAGGTTTTTTTTCAAGCCACATGTTTAGAGCCTAAGGCTCTAATTGGCTTGAAAAAGCGTGGGCTCGGCTTGCAGAGCATTGCACCCCAAACCCACCCACTTGTGACAATAGCAAATTAATATTCGCTATTGTCTTCCGGCTTCTCCTCCTATATTTTTTTAATAATTTTTAAATTAATTATTATTATTTTTTTGGGGGGGGGTCTTTGGTGAGATATCAGAGGTCTAAACAGAACCCCATATCTCTTTTTTTGAGACAGAGAAAGGGATTGAAGATAGTCTCTTTCTCTGTAACACCTTACTTCAATGAATGAGGAATCTGTATAGATATTTCTCATTCATCGATAAAATGACATTGTATCACTCGTGGTTTACTATGATCAGCAAGTGATACAATGTATCAGCTGTCAATGGATATAGGAGCGATCGCTGCCTATATCCACTGTACTGCAGGGGTGGGCTTGATATACACATGTATACCTTGCCCCCACCCGCACCTCCCCCCGCTGTGCTCCCCAGCCTGACAGCTCATCGGAGAACACAGGCAGAAGCTGCAGGCTGCAGGAGGGGAAGGAGGGATGCTGCTTGGAGCGGTGATGGATTGCGGTGCGGGGGCTGGTATAGGGGGTGATGTGACTGCTGGGGGGACACATCTAGATCCCCCCAAGCCCCTGTGCAGCACCTGAAGCCAGCGGGAGTGGAAGAGGAGGGATGCCGGCTAATGATGGTAGCTGCAGGGATTGGGTTTGGGGGGGTCAGATCAGATGGAGGGGTGTTAATCAGTGCTGGGGGGAAAGGGGGGGTGAAGGGGATAGTAAAGGAGAGTGGGGGGACAGTTTTAGGCTGAAGGGAGCGGTGGGAGGTGGAGAAGCAGGGGGCAGGGAAGCGGCAACATGGGTGGGGGGTGGTCACATTAGAGGTTAATAACTCTGATCAGTGGGTTGTAATCTGCTGATCAGAGTTATAGAAACATAGAAAAGTGACGGCAGAAAAAGACTGAGTAGTCCATCGAGTCTGCCCCTTTTTATTTATTTATTTATTTATTATTTTTTTATATATTTTTTTTTTACATTAACCTTGCTGTCTGACTATGGATTTATGTTTATCCCAAGCATGTTTGAAGCCATTTACTGTTGACTGTCTCACAACCTCTGTTGGTAGTTTATCCCAATCATCAACAACCCTTTCAGTAAAATAATACTTTCTAAGATTAGTTTTGAACTTCCCCCCAGTTAGTTTGAGGTCCCCGTGTTCTTGATTTTGGTTTCATATTGAAAAGACTGCCCTCCTGAACCTTATTCACCCCCTTGATGTATTTAATGGTTTCAATCATGTCTCCCCTCTCCCTTCTTTCCTCCAAACTGTACATATTAAGTTCCTGAAGTCGCTCTTGATATGTTTTATCCCCCAGACCTTTCACCATTTTTGTTACTCATTTTATCTTGCTCAAGTCTCTGCCCATTGTTTTTACCACTTTCCAGACCCCCTATTTTGTATAGTTCTCGCTGAAGTCCTTGAATTATACATGTCAAACCTCCTTTCTTCCCTCTCCCCTCTGTACTAACTTTGGTAATTTATGTAGTTCCCCCACTTATTCCAAGTCCTCCCGTCAGAAAAGTTATACTTTGGTTTTAGTTCTTGTGCCCCTGTACTGGAGTTTGATTGACCCCCCTTCAAGTTTTGATTAGAATCTTTCATAATAAAATGACTTTCCCACCAACTACTAACCTTATTTGATGGTTGTCTCCAACACTCTGTCAGTTGTCATTTACCGAAGTTTGTACGAACCCTATTTGTATTTAGGTATCAGTCTGTCGTTCCAATTACATTTTTTTTTTATA
>BLSH010130637.1:45701-60579 GCA_018402905.1 Glandirana rugosa | reverse complement strand
GCACTGGTTGAACTCCCATCAGAGGTACTACGCAGCACCTCCCCAACTGTGCAAGGAGACACAGGACAAAGTGGCTCAGCACTCAGCAGCGGACACATTAAACGCATCATCATTATCCACATTCCTGCTTTGTATATGCTGCGTCAGTACATTATTTTTCTCCCCATGTGAAACACACTTGTCAGTTGAGGCAGTGACACAGTTGTCCTGGGAAACCCCAAGCTCTGTCGCAACAATCTCCTGTGTGGTCTCCAGAGACACCTCTGTTACACCTGTCATGGTTGCTAGGGGCAATGGCAAACATTTCTCAGAGGTCACCCCTGACATATCTGGATGCAATGCCATACTTTCACCACTGTGCACTGACAATGCTTCATTAACTTTATGTAGTCCTGCCCCCTTGAGGATCAATTTCCTCTTGAACTTCCCCATTCTGAGAGTCCTCCACCACCCCTGACACTCTGGGTTCACTCATATTGCAATGTTCCATTAAGGCTGACACTTTTTCAGTAATGGAGACCACACCACAGTTTGAGTTTAAAGCATTTACTCAACTCTTATTTTATAAGAAATTATGACCTTTAGGTGATTAAGAAATAGGCCACAAAGAATAACTGGTTAAAATAACTTGTTTACCTAAAATCACAAAGCTTCACACACGTTAACTTTTATAAATCTGATGAATAAAACGAGCAGTCACTTCAGTAGCATTCACCACTCTCTGTATTCCCCAGCAATGGTAATAAATGCAACAGTGTGATTCCTTTAGTTGAGTTTAAGCAACCACCCGTGAGTTCACTGAGAGAAATATGGTTCGATAGTGTTTGATGAAAGTCAATGTAAGACAATGAACCTTATACAGAACTACAGTAGGTGAACCGGAGGCAAATTGATACCACTCAATGGAATGCAGTTCAAATGGTATTTAATCTATAGAATGTGGGTATACAATATAACTAAATGGCAGTTTAGCTCAGTATTCTATAATCACACTAAACAACAGTAATTATCTATCTAACTCCTCCTGTTGTAGTTTAGAGAGTTCTTAGGATATGAAATAATACCAAGTAAACAGCCCTGAGTATAAAACTGGGGAGTGGATGAGTAGATGTGGTTCCAACAATCCTGTCTTGTAATTTTCAGTAGATCTTCTGCTGGCTATTTGTAAGTGAAAGTTAGGTACCTGAGAACATTGTGTCCTTCTAATCCTTTGGATGAGGCACAAAAGAGGTTAAACTTCATTGAATTAAATAACCTTCCAATGATCACTGACTCAGATCAGAGTAAACTGATCGCTAACAGAAATCCAGTGTATATTAACTGTAATCCAAGATGTGTTAAAGAAAGGCTGCACAGACAGTATAATTACTCTTATAGGTGGGCCTGGGACCGCTCACCAAACCAAGGGAATGACTGTAGACAAACAGCCCGGCTGCTCAGATGAGGATGTGTCAATACTGGAACCGCTGATACACACTTGCTCTTTGCTCCTGGGAAAGACAACTTCTATTGCACTCCCTGCAGCTCTCTCGTATCGACTGATGTGACTGCTGCTGTGACTGCTGCTGCTCCGAACCGGACTCGGTTGAGGATAGGCCGGTTCCGCTGATCTCCCACTGAAATGCTGGGGGAACCGCAGCTAGCTGGAGCACTTGCAGAGGATGCAGTCCGCTGGAACGCTGTATGTAGGCCACAGGCCAAGCTCCTGTCATAAAAGCACACAGGGTCCACTGCTGATCGATCATCCCAAGAGACTGCTCCCAGCTCCTCCTCCCACGTAAATAAGTTCTCCCACAAAGCACTGCTTATCCCAGGAGCCTTCACTGCAGCACAGTCCAATGGGAAACAAAGTCCTTCCATAGCAGAGTCTGCTGACTGTGTCTTCTTGCCACACTAAAAATCACACAAAACATCATTCTCTCATACAAATCCAGTCTCATTCAGCAAGTTAACACTAGAGGGAATCTTCTATAATATTCAAGGGGCACGATTATCTCTATGCCAGGGGAGTATTTCTGGACTCCTGGCTACACTTTCCCCCCACGTAAAGCATTTGGTTCCCAAATACTCAGGGCTAGATAACTTAAAAGAAAAAATTGGTTAATACAAACTAACTCTCAGGTAATTCAACAAGTGTTGACAAACATCTGGGTTCTGCTAAAACCACATTTACAATGAGCTCATAATCATAAAAAATACAACCAGATTTTTTAACAACACCCTGTCTCCTGGCTGCAGCTCCTGAACTCTCACCCGAAGATCAATAAATGTTTTTCTTACTTATCGGGTAGTAGCATGTTGTCTGGCACTCAGATATGTCTGCTTTAAATTCTTCCTCAACCAATGTACATAACCTTTGTGGAACATCAATGAGGTGTCATCAGTAGACGTTCCGAAGACCAAGTCAATTGGTAACATAGCCTCCCGCCCGAACAAGAGAAGATAGGGTAAATATCTAGTTGCATCACTCACAGTGCTGTTATAAGCATGTACTAGAGTAGCAAGATGATTTTCCCAATTCTGTTTCTTTTCAGAAGGCAGGTTACCTAGCATATTCAAGGTTCGATTGAAATGTTCAGGCTAAGGAACTCCTTGAGGATGATAAGGTGTGGTGCGTTTTTTTAATGCCCAATGACTTGCACAGTTGTTGTTTGAGTTTACTTTCAAAGTCTCTCCCTTGATCAGAGTGGATTCGGACTGGCAGCCCATAGTGGACGAAGAACTTCTCCACCAACACCTTGGCTACAGTTTTGGCTTTCTGATCCTTGGTAGGGTATGCTTGAGCATATCTGGTAAAGTGGTCAGTTACCACTAATATGTGGCTTCTTCCACCTGTATCTGGTTCCAGGCACAAGAAGTCAATACATACTAGGTCTAATGGGCCCTGACTATGTTAGTGCTCCATAGGGACAGCATGGTTTGGAAGGGTCTTTCTCTGGATACAAGATATACAAGAGCGGCAATAATCTTCTACTTCCCTTCTCATATTGGGCCAATAGAACCTAGCTTTGATTAGCTGAAAAGTCCTTTCTATACACAGGTGTCCATGTTCATCATGTAAAGACACTAAGACTGAACTGTGATGTTTCTCAGGTAAATACAGCTGCCATGTGTCCTCTGTCCCTTCACTAGGACCTCGCCTATGATGTAATTCATCTTTCATTTGTTGTCGGTTCCATTCACAATGCAATATTCTGGACTGCTTAATAGCACTCTTCAGAAGTAATTGAGGGTCTTGTTGTGCCAAGGCCTGCAAAGTCATGTGTCTGAGGGGATCTTGTTCCTGGTCAATTTTGATCTCTTTCCTAGTCAACAGAGGAAGCCCTTCATTCCTCACTTGGGTCATCTCACAATAGGATAATGGTACCCCTGCTGGTGATACTCCTATAGATTCAGCAGCAACCCCTCCTCTCAAGCAATGGACCAGTTCTCTGCACAAAGCCTGAACACCATCCGCTGGCACAAAAGTCCACTCTTGAGTCTCTTGGTTCTGTCAAAATGGCCAACGGGACAAAGCATCTGCATCCCTGTTTCCAGCACCAGGACAATGTTTAAGACTGAATTGGAACCCAGCCAAGGCAGCCAACATTTATGTCCTGTGGCATCCAGCTTTGCAGTTGTCAGCAAGTAAGTCATTGGATTATTGTCAGTTTTGACGACATATTGCACTCCATACAAATAGTCTTTTAACTTGTCTACAACTGCCCACTTCAGAGCCAGGAACTACAACATTTGGGCCGGATAGCTTCTTTCAGAGGGTATAAGACTACGACTCACATAAGCCACAGGCCGTAGATGACCACCTTGCTCTTGATAGCGTATTCCTCCCAATCCATCTCGGCTGGCATGTACGTAAAGCTCATAGGGCTTAGAAGGGTTGGCATAAGGTAGGACTGGAGCCTCAGTTAAACTGGTCTTTAATAGTCAATATGCTTCTTCACACAAGGGAGTCCACTGATCAAAGATGGATTCCTTCTTCCCTCTTTGGCCTATCTTCTTCTCTTTTAACTTCTCATCCTTTTCCCCAGAGGCCACCTGCAACAATTTATTAAGAGGCTAGGCTATCTTGGCAAAATTAGCCACAAATTTCCGATAATATGAACAGAACCCTAAGAAGGATCGCAGTTCTGTCACAGTCTCCGGCCGTGGCCATGCAGTGACCACTTCCAGCTTCCTTGGATCGGTGGCTACTCCATTGGCCAACACCACATGCCCCAGATAGGTAACCAAAGTACGATAGAACTGACACTTCTCTAGGGACAACTTCAACCCTTCTTCATGAAGCCTCTCAATCACTTTTTCCAGCCACGCCTCATGCTCTTCCAAAGTTCTTCCAAACACTATGATGTCATCCAGATATACCAGGACTTACACCAAATTCATATCTCCCCAGTCAATCCTTGTGGCATTGTATTAAACTTGTAGAACCCCAGAGGACATATGAATGCTGTCTTCTCCTTGTCCTCAGCACACATGGGTATCTGATAGTACCCACTCTTCATGTCTAGCACACTAAACCGTTTGGCTCCTACCAGACACTGCAAGGCATCCTCAATCCTTGGTGTGGTGTATTGGTCAGGTTGAGGGTTCTGTAGTCTATGCACATTCTTAGAGTTACATTTTTCTTTCGCACCACTACTATCGGAGAAGCATATGTACTTCTGGGCTCCTGAATCACTCCAGACCTTTTTAATTCCGCCAACTCCCTTAAATCTTCCAGATCAATGACAGGAATCCTCCAGGCTCTTTCTCTGAATGGCTTCTCTTCCTGTAGACGTATCCGATGATAGGCTCCTGACGCGTCAAAGTCATCACTAGCAAAGATTTTTTCCCACCGACTTAGTTGAGACGTCATCCTCTCTTTCCACACAGAAAGCAAACCAGCAGCACATTCTTCCATCTCTTCAGGTGTCACTGGAGTGGCTGCACTCACCTGGCGCACATACATCCTTGCCGTTAGAGTCACAGGATGGTCATAAACATTTTGCAGGCTAACATGGGATAATAATAAGGGAGTCCTCTAATCAAGGGACACAATTGTCTCTACGCCAGAGGAGTATTTCTTGACTCCTGGCTATGCTTATGCAATTAGTTTTGTTCCGAATTTGGTTTTTAACAAATTTTTTGCAATTCGGACAAATTCCGAATTTCCGAATTTCTTCAGAATTTTTGTTTTTTTTTCAATTAGAAAATTTGGCAATCCGAATTGGAAAATCCGAATTGCGGTAATTCGGCAATCAGAACAGCCTAAAATCCAAAATTCGAAAATTCAGAAATCCAAAAATATGAAAATAACAAAGAACATTTGAAATAATAACTAACTAATAAATAACTATTAATTTATAGGTATTGGAATTTCTTTGAAAATATGGCTGTTAGTGATAAATTTCATATTTAAATTCACTAACAGCCAAATTTGAAAGGAAATTCCAATACCTATAATTTAATAGTTATTTATTATTATTTGAAATGTTCTCTCTTATTTCTGAATTTATGAATTTCAGAAATCTGGAAATTTGGAAATAAGAAAGAACATTTGAAATAATAACTAACTAATAAATTATTACTTAGTTACTATTTCAAATGTTCTTTCTTATTTCCAAATTTCCGAAATTTGGAAATAAGAAAGAACAATTGAAATAATATTAAAGAACTATTAAATTATAGGTATTGTAATTTCCTCTCAAATTTGGCTGTTAGTGAACTTAAATATATAATTTATCAATAACAGACATATTTTCAAGGAAATTCCAATACCTATAATTTAATAGTTATTTATGTCTTAGTTATTATTTCAAATGTTCTTTGTTATTTTCATATTTTTTGATTTCCGAATTTCAAATGTTCTTTGTTATATTTGAATTTTCGGATTTCTGAATTTTCGAATTTCAGATTTTCGGCTGTTCCGGTTTCCGATTTCCAAATTTCCGAATTTTTCTCATTTCTGAATTCCAGAACTTCAGAAAAAATAAAAAAAATGAACGGAACGAAAACAAACTAATTTTTTAGCCATGCACATGTCTACTTCTGGCTACACTTATATGACCCTGCTGTTTCAGCAGATCGCATTAACCCCTTATCACACATTTCAGTTTTAGCATTTAAATTATTCTCATAAACAGGTACCCTCTTATCCTTTAGAGTGGCATCACAGTTGTTTCAGGCAACCTCTGGCTCCAAAATACAGAGCTCCCTGAAGGTTCTGCGGGACACCTCTGTGGCCTTATCTACCGTTGCTAGGGGAGATAACATACTCTGCTTAGCAGTCACCCCTACTTCATACCATTCAACTCATTAAGCAACACCTTATTAGTTTTAACTTTAACACTTGCCTCCTGTCAGGGCTGGGCTCAGCTCTCCCTTCTCAGAGTAAGATGTTCAGCTGAGGGTTAATTGCCAATCTCAGCTTCTATTCTGTCTCACCTGATCACCATATCCTGCCTCGTTAAGCCAGCTCTGCTGCTATATAAACTGCCTAGATCAAATCGCAGATGCCTTCGCCTTGGTCAACATCTCTGGAGAGATCTCTGCTGTGTGTTCCTGTGAAAGACTTTGCCTGTTTGACGTTCCCCTCTGGTTCCTTGATTCAAGACCCTGCTCGGCTGACTCCCCTCCTGGCTCCTAACCCTGCATGCTGTTTGTTTGACTTCACTGATCTCTGGACTCCTGCTTCACTGGCTTGCTCTGACTATCCGCTTTGGTTACGCAACCCTGGCTATGTTTTCACCATCTTTACTCTGTTTATATCATTTAACCTATTTATTAAAAAGTGTGATTTTACTGCACTTGTGTCTTGGTCTGATTCATGGTTCAGATGATGCAGACATTCCACTTGCTGGTTATATTTTGTTCCAGATTGTATGAGCAAGATCATTGCATGGATCAGTTTGCCATATCGTTACAGACGTTCCTGAATCGCACTTCTCATCTGGTTCCTCCTACGGTGGCCGTTCTGGCACAACCTGTGTTGCAGGCCACTACTGATGATGCTCAAGTCTCTGTGCAGGCACCGCCTCAAATATTACATCTATAAGGGGTATGTCTGGTTCCGCTCCGCTTCCCCAGCGATTTGGGGGCGACCCAGTTCAATGCAGAGGGTTTCTCAACCAGGTTGCGATATATTTTGAGATGCTGCCCCAGGTGTTCCCCACGGAGAGAAGCAAAGTAGACTTCCTGATTTCTTTGCTTTTTGACAGAGCTTTGGCCTGGGCAAACCCTCTATGGGAGATGCAAAAACCCGCTGTCCAGAGTTACCCAGAGTTTGTGGCCTCCTTTAAAATGGTAATTGATGTTCCAGCATGCTCCACTACCGCTTCCAAAAGCCTCATGTCCATCAAGCAGGGTACGACAACAGTTGCTGATTACGCCATTGAATTCTGTACTTTAGCAGCAGAAGTTGCTTGGAACAATGAGGCTCTCATGGCTGCTTTTTCTCATGGTCTCTTGGATAACAAAGATGAGATAGCAGGACATACCTACTGAGCTGGAGAGGTTGATCACATTTGCCATTCTCATTGACTCCAGACTCCGAGAGAGACCTTCCTTTAAGGAGCGCTTGTGGAAGTACGGTTGGCTCTGAGCTTTGTACACCCACCCGTGCCTCCCTTACCTCCCATACCTCCTGGTTCTGAGCCTGTCAGTGAAGTAGAACACATGCAGTTGAGAGAGCCTTTAGGAGGAGGGAGAGATTGTGCCTTTATTGTGGCCAAGCAGGTCACTTTTTGAAGTCTTGTCCTACTCGTCCGGTAAAAGCCTGCACCTGAGGTCCTGTAGGGGACAGACATTAGGTGGCGTTGTTACATCCCCAGTTATCCAGATGGATAAGCCCCTGGTTCCGGTTACCTTTTCTTGGCCTGAGTCGTCCATCGAGATACAGGCTCTAATAGAATCTGGGGCTGCAGGCCTGTTCATAGATAGTGCCTTTGTGTTTAAGCACTCAATCCTGCTGCAGCTTCAGGCTACTCCACTTGCCATTCAGGCTATTGATGGGGGACCTCTATAGCCTGCCCAGGTGACTCGTGAGACTGCTCCATTGACCATGGTCGTGGGGGCTTGTCACGATCCTGGTGGTGGTGTCTGTCTTAGCAGGGAACAACCACTCTTACACACCCGATTCAGGGACCCCTGGTAGTGAAGACAGGAAGTCCTAGAGTGCGGGACGGCACGAGGGCTGGATGGTCACTGGTGGTGATGTGAGGCTCCAGAAGGTTGTGCAGACAGAAGAGTGGTCGTGCAGGCTGGGTCGGCAACTGGCGGATCAGAGAGGCACAGAAGGGGCAGGCAGAAGAATAGTCAAAGTCCAAGCAGAGTTCATTCACAGGCTGGTGGCAAGGTACAGAGGGGTCAGACAAGCAGATGGTCGTGGATAGCTGGGGCCGGTGCAGGCAGATAGGTAGCAGGTCAGGGCAAGCCAGTACACAGGAACAGGAACAACACAGGAAGCAGGTTTCAGGTAGGAGAGCTGAAGCTCACAGGTACTCAGACACTGTAGAACGGACAGCACCTGCTGACAGGTGCAGGGAGCTTAAATAGGGCCGTTTGGTGAACGGCAAAACTCGGCAAAAAAGTCCAGAACATGGCTTGACTTCACCAGGCCAATCTTTTCCTAACAGGGCTTTTCACCATGAGATAATCCAATTCCAAGTAATTTCCTCTCCTCCATTTTCCGGTGGTTATTGGTCATCTTTGGTTACAGAGGCACAACCCCTCTTTTGATTGGGTTCATGCTGAGGTTCTTTCCTGGTCGCCACAATGCAGTAAGACATATTTTCAGAAAGTGGCTAAGATACCTCTTCACTCTCCTCCCTGCCAGAGGAATACTGTGAATTTAGCGATGTCTTTGATAAAGGTCAAGCCAATAGTTTGCCTCCACACGGGTCGTATGATTGCACAATTGACCTTCAACCTGGTGCCATACCCCCTCGTGGCCAGGTTTATCCTTTGTCTGTCTCGGAGGATAAAGCCATGGAGGAGTATGTCGCAGACGCACTTTCTAGAGGGTTCATCCGCAAATCTTCATCTTCTGCTTGTGCTGGCTTCTTCTTTGTGAAAAAGAAGAGTGGCGAACTGATACCTTGTATCGATTATAGGGGTCTAAATCGCTTCACGATTAAGAATGCTTATCCGATTCTGTAGATTACAGAGTTATTTGACCCCTGAGAGGGGCATACAATCTCGTGAGGATCAAGGAGGGCGATGAGTGGAAAATTGCGTTTAATACCAGGACAGGCCATTGCGAATACCTCGTAATACAGTTTGGTCTTTGCAACGCTTCTGCAGTTTTTCAGGAATTCATCAATAATGTCCTCCAAGATATGTTGCAGCAATGTGTGGTGGTTTATCTCGACGATATCCTCATATATTGCAAGTCCCTAGAGAGCCACCACACAGATGGCTGCCATGTGCTTCAGAGGATGAGAGATAATAACCTGTATTGTGAATTGGAGAAGTGCGGGTTACATTGTGAACATGGTAAATTCCAGCGTTATGTCATTTCCACTGCTGGTTTTTCGATGGACCCAGAGAAGCTATCGGCAGTTCTACAGTGGCCCCGACCCGAGGGTATACATCCACTAGAACGTTTTCTTGGCTTTGCCAATTATTATCGGAAGTGTATTCGTAACTTATCATCTCTGGTCAAGCCCCTGACTGATATGACCAGAAAGAACGGTAACCCACAGAATTGGTCTCCAGAGTCCATTAAGGTCTTTGAAAGTCTTAAGGCTGCCTTTGTTTCTGCTCCTGTGTTGGCACATCTGGATCCTACATTACCCTTCATCCTTGAGGTTGATGCACCGGAAACTGTAGTTGGTGCCCTTCTGTCCCAACGTCCTACCTCAAAAAGCGCTATGCATCCTTGTGGCTACTTTTCCAAGAAGTTGTCTCCTGTGGAATGCAATTATGAGATTGGGGATAGAGAGTTGTTAGCGATCATTTTAGCCCTTAAAGAAAGGAGGCATCTCCTCGAGGGTACCACTGTTCCGCTAATCATTTTGACTGACCACAAGAATCTCACATTCTTTTCTTGTCTGAGGCTAAATGCCTCTCCCCCAGGAAGGCACAATGGGCTCTGTTCTTGTCAAGCTTCAATCACATAGTCTCATTCTAACCCAGTGCTAAAAATGTAAGGGCCAATGCATGGCCGCAACGGTTTTCCTCCGCTTCCAAGATGGAGTCGGTTCCTGTTCCTGTGATACCTCCTGATCGTACCCTGGCATTGTATTCTACCAGTCTCACTTCACATTTGGGTGACAGGATCCTTGCTGCTCAGATCCATGCTCCTCTTGAGAAACCTTGTGACCGCTGCTTTGTCCCAGAGAGTCTCTGTACTGCTGTGCTCCAGACTGACCATCCTCCCAAGGCTGCTGGTCACCCAGGAAAGAATCAAATCATTTGGGGTATTACCCAACGGTTCTGGTGGCCTAGTCTCTACACTGATGTAGCCGCCTTTGTAGCAGCCTGTTCTGTGTGTGCTCAAAACAAAGCACCACGACATCTTCCAGTGGGTCTTCTACAACCCATACCCAATGGAGAGCGGCCTGGACCCACCTGTCTATGGATTTTATTGTGGAGTTACCTAACTCTCAGGGTAACACAGCCATCCTTCTGGTGGTTGACCGATGCTCAAAGATGTCACATTGTATTCTACTTAAGAAGTTGCCCACGTCCAAGCTGGGATCCATTTTTGCTCAGGAGATCTTTCGCTTACATGGGCTTCCCAAAGTGATTGTCTCGGACAGGGGTAGCCAATTTGTGCCCAGGTTTGGTGAGCCCTTTGTGCACAGTTGGGAATTCAGCTTTCCTTGTCTTCTGCGTATCAGCCACAGTCCAATGGGGTCACGGAACGAGCCAACCAGTCCTTGTAACTGTTTTTACATTGCTATATTTCTGACCACCATAACAACTGGTCTGACCTGTTACCTTGGGCAGAATTTGCTCACAATAGTGCCCTCAATACCAATTCCTGATTGTCTCCGTTTATGGCCAATTATGGTTTCCAACCAGACATGTTGCCTTACTCATTTGTTCCTCAGAGAATTCCTGCGTTGGAGGAGCATCTCCGTGGTCTTTGTTCCACTTGGGTACAGGTCCAGGAGTCTTTGCAATGTGTAAATGATAGGTACAGATGCCATGCTGACCACAGGTGCCTACCTGCGCCTTCTTACCAAGTTGGAGAGAGGGTCTGGCTGTCTTCTCACAACCTCCGACTCCATGTTCCCTCACTGAAGCTGGCACCACGTTTTATTGGGCCTTTCCGTATTCTCTGCAAGATCAACCCAGTGGCTTATGCTTTAGACCTGCCTTCTAATATGCAAATTTGTAATGTATATCATGTCTCCTTGTAAAAACTTTTGGTACGCAACCACTTCACCACCTCGGTGCCATGTCCTCATTCTGTTCAGGTTGAGAACCAAGAGAAGTATGAAATACAATCTATCATTGACTCCCGTAGGTTCCATGGGTGCGTACAGTACCTGGTTCATTGGAAAGGGTGCAGTCCGGAGGAGCGTTCTTGGGTCTCATCCTTGGACGTACATGCTCCTGTCCTTCTCCGTGCATTCCATAGACATTTTCCCCTCAAACCTGGTGGCCCTCGAGTGGGAGATCATTGAGGAGGGGGTACTGTCAGGGCTGGGCTCAGCTCTCCCTTCTCAGGGCAAGCTGTTCAGCTGAGGGTTAATAGCCAGTCTCAGCTTCTACTCTGTCTCACCTGATGACCTTATCCTGCCTTGTTAAGCCAGCTCTGTTGCTATATAAACGGCCTGGATCAGATCACAGATGCCTTCACCTTGGTCAACATCTCTGGAGAGATCTCTGCTGTGTTTTCCCGTGAAAGGAAACGTTGCCTGTTTGACGTTCCCTTCTGGTTCCTTGATTCAAGAGCCTGCTTGGCTGACTCCCTTTCTTGCTCATGACCCTGCATGCTGTTTGTTTGACCTCGCTGATCTCTGGACTCCTGTTTCACTGGCTTGCTCTGACTATCCACTCTGATTACCGAACCCTGGCTATGTTTTGACCACGTTCACTCTGTTTATATCATTTTACCTTTTTATTAAAAAGTGTGATTTTACTGCACTTCTGTTTTGGTCTGATTCATGGTTCCTGAAACCTCCCCACTGAACAGAGCACTGCAGCAAGGCAAGTCCTTTTTCGCACAAACAGGGGATCTCCCATTTTGGGTCACTTGCACTCCCGTGTGCACATTGTCAGTTTTTCTCACACAGTTGGCAGGTGATGAACATTTCATTTGAGGGCGTAGTCCCTTGGCTGTGCTCTCATAGGCTAATGCCCCCACATGGACTTGGGCCAAGATTGCAGCCTTCTTGGACCCAACATCCCATGCAGGCCGAACAGGTTTCCTGGTGATAGGGGTAAAAGCAGATCCACACATGTCAGACCCCTTACAGGATGCTTGATACTATGCCTTCTTCGCTGGGCTGACCAATTCATACAAGATATAACGTGAAACCACCAGTTTCTTGCACTCTCTGTCACCCCCTGCAGGCTGAACCAAATTTTCTCCACGGTTGCCAGGGGTAACGGCAAAAACTTTTGCACAACCATCTTCACTCAATATTTGAGCCACAACTCTGCTGTAGCACCTCCTTTCTGTAAACAGATTCTCCCTGCTTAATTTTTACAGCACTCTATAGATTGGATTGCTTCTAGGTAATTGTCGTAGTTATCTCAGTTATGACCCCTCCAGCGGTACACCCCTTGGTACTCCTCCGTCAGAAAAGGCTGCACCAATTCAACCCAGCGACCTCTGTGCCATCCTCTGTAGGAAGCAATCATCGCAAACTTAGCCAAAAAGTCTTCAACATGTTCAGAAAGCATCATAGGCCGTATGAAGTCAGCAGCAGGAATTTCTTTGTTGCCACAGGCAACAGCACCCATCCGCTCACTCATTGCACTGAGTGATGGCTTGCTTTCCTTTTTGCGTTTTGACCGCCCCATCTCTGCAGTCAGGCACACAACACTTTTTAACACAGTTCCTTTTAACACAGGACAATTTGGCGTACATTCTCTTTAAGACTTGCAAGCAGCACACTTGTCTTTGCTCACACAGCAATGGAAATACAGTCTCTTGACACTCACGGTTTCTGGTATGCAAGGACCTGGACTAGCGCCATCCGTGCCCAAAGCACTTTCCTCCACCATATGTGAACATGCAGGGTGATTGAATTCAAGTGGTGCATGTGATTTCCTGGAAACGTGCAAGTCAAGACTGGTTTTTAAGGGCATGACAGCTCATTTTTATTAAAAGGAAAGGATAAGTTCAAATAAACAGTAATCTTCCATCGCAGGGGGTTCCACCATCATTGTATAAACAGACACTTCAGCCTGCTGGCTTATTTACTGTCAGCTTCATGCTGTTCGGTGAAACAAATGATAGTCAGCCCTCCCGGCTAGTAAATGATAGTCAAAAATACAAGAAAAGAAAAGGCGCCTCTAAATGCAGTAGCTTTATTACAAGCAAGATGGAATACAGGGTGATTACACTCACAGATTGAGGTAGTTAAAAGGCATGTCTGCACACTTGTCTGCGGATAGACCTGGTGTCGAGTAGCAGTGTAGTCCTATTCAAGCGGGTCTCTGTGTTGGCTGTGGTCCAGGAGAATCCCACCGAGCGGAGCGACCACCTGCAGTCAGTCTGAAGACTTCCGTTCGTGACAGATGAGATGGCTGGGGGCATCCAGGGACCAGCGCGCACAGCGTCCCGCATCACTCGTGTGCAACGCGTTTCAGAGTATACAAAGCCTGCGACATGGAAAAGCAGGAGCACTCTTTCATCAGGCAGTGGGAGCAACAAAGGGAGGAACTCACTGCTATATAGTGGGAGCTTAGGATTGCCATCTAGTGGCTGAATCACAGTATTGCAAAGTAATGAACATATAGACTGATGCCATAAAAAATGCCATAAAAAAAAAATGCATTGACAATCACTCATGATAAAAGTATTGTTTCACAAATACATGTATATATGATAGTACAATTACATGTAGGGACAACAGAAATACATTAAAATATTAAAATAGGAGCATTCGGATTACACCTGAGGAAAAAGGGGTTGGTTGTATGCAATAAAAATGAAATACCGTACATATAATATATATAATATTCGTCTATAGTTTGGTTCAAATTACTATACGATCCCAAGGGGGCAGAGTCCATGGGATTATGCTGTGCGGGGGGGGTTTGATACGGTATATTCTTTGGGAGAAAAAAAGAGGGGGGGGGACAGGGATCTATGGACCTCACATATGCATTGGGACTGAAAAGGGAGTAATAGCAAAAAAAATATATTAAATCAAATAAATAACAAGGTTAATCAGACAACACATTATAAACCTGAGAAGTTCATCAGAGGGTTTACAGTAATTACTTTCAGGTAAGTATATCGCAAGAGGATGATATTCATATATAGCTCTATCTATCCCAGTGAGGATGTAGACATATAGAAATACTGTAGCCAAAAATCTACATGTGGGTATGCATGATATGGAAAGGAGGAATGAAGATAGTAAAAGGATGGCCCAGACAATTTAGACAAGAAGAATTAGTAATAATAATATGTGGAGATGTAAAAAGGAGTGGTGGGCCTTACATCTAATCGAGGGCCGCTAGCCAAGTCCAGTTAGACTGAAGTGACTATAATTTACATGTGGGTGTATAGGCACCTCTCACAACAAAGAATAAAAATAAGATACAGATGCAAATGTATGTGGTTACTTACTCGTCCAGATGACCCTCCACCCCCAAAAAAGGACCAAAAAGTGCACAACAACCTAAACATAAACAGAAAAAGGTTAGCCAGAGGTCTTGGGAATTTTGGTTCACAGTATGGTAGCTATTTCTATAGTTTCAAGCTAATCTA
>BLSH010130637.1:122-15901 GCA_018402905.1 Glandirana rugosa | reverse complement strand
GCTTCTCCCGGCTAATTTATACTTTTTTCACACAGTTTGAAGATGATTTTAGAACAGTGATATGGCTTCTACCGTTAATTAATACTTTTCAGACACAGTTTGAAGATGGTCCACATCCACCTCCATTTTTGATTTTTTTATGTTTTTATTTTTTTTAAATGCTTTTAGTTATTTCCCTGTCCCCATTTCTTTGTAGGGCACTTGTCCCACCCTTACCCCCATTTTCCTTCCTTTTACAGACCTCTAGGACTTTCCTGGACTTTTTTACAGCAATTTTCAGAAGTTTTGGTAAAATTACCAGAACCCCGGACCCGAACCCGGACTTTTTTTGAAAAGTCCGGGTTCGGGTCCGGATCCCGGACACTCCAAAGTTCGGTACGGACTTTACACTCCGGGTTCGCTCAACACTACTGATAATGAAAGGAAAAAATGATAAAGAGCAAAATAGGAGGCATTTTTACAGCCCTCCCAAAGAGAAGGAAAACTAAATTATTGTCAAGGCATACTGTTCACTAAGGTTAGGCTAGCTTTTTTCCAAGCATACATCTGCATCTGAAGATGAAGCCTCTATTACCCCTCTATTGCATTGTCTCATCTGCTGCCAGCAGCACCATCACTAGTTTCTATTTACCAGCCAATACCATTCCAGCCTTCTACATACATACATATACACACACTGTTGCTTATGAACTGAGTGGATTAGAACAAAGAAAGAGATAAACAATAGGACTGGTATTGCTGCTTGTGCCGGTGTGTTGAGACAGAGATAAGTACACCTTATCCCTTAATTTAATGGAATTACATTTTTTTTCCTACTTAAAGATTATATAAACTGCTCAAAAAATTAAAGGAACACTTTTTAATCAGAGTATAGCATCAAGTCAATTAAATCCCTGGGATATTGATCTTGTCAGTTAAGTAGCAGACAGTAGCAGCTGCTTTGGTGTTAATGAAATTAACAACAGGTACACTAGATGGTCGACATTGAGACAACCTCCAAAACAGTAATGCTTTTACAGGTGGAGGCCACTGACATTTTTTTCCCCTACTTATCTTTTCGGACTGTTTTTCACTAGTTTTGAATTTGGCTAGGGTCAGTGTCACTACTGGTAGCATGAGGCGATACCTGGACCCTATAGAGGTTGCACAGGCAGTCCAACTCCTCCAGGATGGCACATCAATACATGCCATTGCCAGAAGGTTTGCTGTGTCACCCAGCACAGTCTCAAGAGCATGGAGGAGATTCCAGGAGATAGGCAGTTACTCTAGAAGAACAGGACAGGGCCGTAGAAGGTCCTTAACCCATCAGCAGGACTGGTATCTGCTACTTTGTGCAAGGAGGAACAAGATGAGCACTGCCAGAGCCCCACAAAATAACCTCCAGAAGGCCACTGGTGTGAATTTCTCTGACCAAACAATTACAAACAAACTTCATGAGGGTGGCCTGAGGGTGGCCCCCTTTAGTGGGCCCTGTGCTCACTGTCCAGCACCGTGGAGCTCGATTTGGCATTTGCCATTAAACACCAGAATTAACAGGTCCACCACTGGCGCCCTGTGCTTTTCACAGATGAGAGCAGGTTCACCTTGAGTACATGTGGCAGATGTGAGTCTGGAGAAGCTGCAGAGAACGTTCTGCTGCCTGTAACATCGTTCAGCATGACCAGTTTGGTGGTAGGTCAGTGATGGTCTAGGGAGGCATATCCATTGAGGGACGCTTCCTGGAGGATGAAAGAATTGATACCATTAAATGGCCCCCACACTTGCCTGACCTAAACCCAATAGAACACCTCTGGGACATTATGTTTCGACGCCGCTAGGTTGAACCTTAGTCTGTTCTGGAGCTCAGTGATGCCCTGGTCCAGATCTGGGAGGAAATACCCAAGGACACCATCCATTGTCTCATTAGGAACATGTTCCAACATTGTCAGGCATGCATGTAAGCATGTGGGGGCTATACAAACTACTAAGTACCATTTTGAGTTGCTACTATGAAATTTCAGCTAAATGGACTAGCCTGCTGCATAATTTTTTCACATTAGTTTTTGGGGTGTCTTTGAATTCAGCCCTCTGTAGGTTGATACTTTTCATTTCCATCAAATGATGTGGCATCCTTTGGTTCCTAACACATTACCCAGTCCATTACAGTATAGATATCCAGCATGATATTTTTCCCCGTTGAGATCTGATGTGTTTTCAAGGTATTCCTTTAATTTTTTTGAGCAGTGTATATACTGTACAGTAGGCCTCATGCACACTTCATATCTAGTTATCTCTCCTAGATGCCTTTCCTCTTGGCAGCGCTTTGACAGAAAAAATGCTTGATGCTTGTAAATGTGTGTAATGTGTTTAGGTGGGTCAAGCGCTTATATAACAATAGAACAATAACTTATTCTGGCCATTAAAATTAATTAACACTCAAGCGCAGAATGTACCTAAAGTAACGCATTTAGACACCAACTCCTACTAATTCTAAATCCACACACATACAAAAACCTCCAGGACACTAGAGCATGTCCCTTCATATAAATCGCACTCCCACATTACCTCCCTCACCCTTCTGCTTCTCCTAACCTCTGGAGATATATCCCCAAACCTTGGGCCTCTATCAGTTAACTATACTCAACGCACCCATTACCCTGCACCTTCTGATTGCAGCTGCAATGCACACAATCTAATTCCCGTTTCTCTTCTTCCCAAAACCGGACTCCCTTTCTCTTGTGCCCTTTGGAATGCCCGCTCTTTCTGTAACAAACTGACTTCTCTCCATGATCTTTTTATCGCTAACTCATTCAATCTACTCTGCGCTACTGCATGTGACCATACTGTTATGAATATATTGGACTCAGATCTGTAAATACAGTCCCAATGCAGATAAAAGTGCTCAGTGCAATATTGCTACACCGTGCTACTACATGTAACCATGCTACTATGGATATATTGAACTCAAGTCCATAAATACAGTCCCAATACAGGTGAAGTGCTCAGTGCCAGAATCTTATAAGGTGCTGTAAAAGTACTTGGACTAGGTACCCCACATAGATGTACACTCACCCAACTTCAGTGACCCACCATCTCGGGTGCAGTCAAATGCGTGTTGTGGGGTGACCCCTGTAGATCTCTGGAGACTGTCAGCTGCTGATTAGGGACTCCATCATCATAATAGCACATGTGAAAAAACAGAAGATATCATAGCACAATAATGTCCAGATAACAAATTTATTGTAAAAAGCATAAAAAACAAGTAAACACCACTCACATGGTATGGTGCCTAAACATCCTGACACCCGGCGTGTAAAATGGATGATTTCTTATGGGGAAATCGGCCCTGGTGGATGTATGCCATCTATAACACGCATTTGACTGCACCAGAGATGGTGGGTCACTGAAATGGGTTGAGTGTATACTGTATCTATGTGGGGCACCTAGTCCGAGCAGTTTTACAGCACCTTATAAGATTCTGGCACTGAGCACTTCACCTGTATTGGGACTGTATTTATGGACTTGAGTTCAATATATACATAGTAGCATGGTTACATGTAGTAGCGCGGTGTAGCAATATTGCACTGAGCACTTTTATCTGCATTGGGACTGTATTTACAGATCTGAGTTCAACATATTCATAACAGTATGGTCACATGCAGTAGCACGGTGTAGGATCATTATTTCAACTGTGGGTTTGCAGCTTTGGCAAATTTTACCACTGCAGCTGATTGCAACCATCTTGAGACGACCATTTATTGTATTCTGTGGCTCTGAAATTTTTATTTGATTGGCATTCAATCTACTCTCCATTACCGAAACCTGGCTTCACGAATTCGAGACTGCGTCTTCTGTTGTCCTATCCCATGGTGGTCTTCTCTGGACTCACTCCCCCAGACCCAGTGAATGCAAGGGAGGGGGTGTTAGAATCCTTCTAGCCCCACATAGCACCTTTTAGGTGCTTCACCCCCCTCCCTCTCTGTCACTCTCCTCTTTCGAAGCACACTGCATTCGTCTTTTATCACCAGTTTCTCTAAGAGTAGCTGTGATCTACCACCCCCCTGGACCGGTATCAACCTTTCTTTATGTCTTCCCTGCCTGGCTACCATACTTTCTCTCTTCTGGAATCTCCAAAATCATTCTCAGGGACCTCAACGTCCCTACTAATACTAACACCCCTGCTACTTCCAAACTTCTCAATCTAACCTCCTCCTTTAACCTGAAGCAATGGATACATGCTACTACTCACTCCACTACTCCATTCCCTCTCTCTGATCACTACCTTATTAGTTTCACTCTCTCCCTCTCCTCCCCCTCCTCTTCCTCCAACCACCTAACAGCTACCTGTAGAAACTTACACCGTCTCAACCCTTCTCTTCTCTACTCTACTACTGACCACCTCTATGACAAAATCGCACCCCTGTCCTGCACCTACCTAACCACTTCTGTCTATAACACTTCACTTTTAGCCTCCCTGGACACACTGGCCCTCTCACTACTCACAGAATCAGGCCCCGACCCCTTCAACCTTGGCAAACAGATGACACTAGAAGTTTGAAAAAACATAGCCGTGCTCTTGAGTGCCTGTGGAGTAAGACTAAGTCTCAGAAAGACTTCTACCAGTATAAATCTGCCCTCCTAAAATATAATTCCTGTGTCCTCACTGCCAAGCAGACCTACTTTATCACTCTCGTTAACTTATCATCCCTTCCCCGTCAACTCTTCTCTACCTTCAACTCTCTACTTCGTCCTTCTCTGCCTCCACCCACTACTTCACTCACTGTCCAAGAGATCGCCAATCACTTCAAACAGAAGATCAAAACAATTTGTGAGGAAATCTCTGCTGTTCAGATACCTTCCACGCTTTACACTTCATGCCTCCAAGTACAATCACTACTTCCTTCATTCAACCCCACCACTTTAGATGAGGTTGCTAAACTACTTGCTAACGTCAAACTAACCACCTGCCCTCTGGATCCTGTTCCCTCGCAAATGCTACGTTCATCCTCTGACTCGATTCTACACTCTTTAACCCACATCTTCAATCTCTCCCTTTCTTCTGGCCTCTTCCCCAAATCTCTAAAACATGCACTAGTAAGCCCCATACTTAAAAAGCATTCACTGGACCCAACCAATCTTAACAACCTACGCCCCATCTCCTTTCTCCCCTTTTTATCCAAACTCCTTGAACGTCTGGTATACAACCAACTAAGCAACCACCTTGCCGAGAATAGCCTTCTCGATCCCCTTAAGTCTGGATTTTGTCCGCAATACTCCAGAGAAACTGCTCTTCTAAAATGAACAAACAATCTACTAACAGCCAAAACCAATGGACACTATTCTGTACTCCTACTCTTGGACCTTTCTGCTGCCTTTGGTACTGTTGACCACTCCCTCCTCCTCCAAAAACTCCATGTCATTGGTCTCCATGACTGTACTCTTCGCTGGTTCTCTTCCTACTTATCCAATCGCACCTTTAGCGTTACTTACAACTCTACTTCCTCCTCTCCTTTTCCTTTCTCTGTTGGGGTCCCCCAAGGTTCTGTTCTTGGGCCTCTCCTATTCTCAATCTACACCTCCGCCCTGGGTCAGCTGATAGCCTCCAGTGGCTTCTAATACCATCTCTAAGCTGATGACACCCAAATCTATCTCTCTACCGCTCAGCTCATTCCCTCAGTCTCCTCGTATATCACTAATTTGCTAACAGAAATATCAGTCTGGATGTCACACCACTTCCTCAAACTCAATCTATCCAAAACCGAACTTATAATTTTTTCCTCCACCCCGTGCCTCTTCCCCTGATCTCTCTGTAATAATCAATGGCACAACTATCAGCCCATCACCGCATGCCAAGGTCCTAGGCATAGTCCTGGACTCTGAACTCTCCTTTAAGCCCCATGTCCAATCACTGTCCAAATCCTGCTGCCTCAACCTCCACAACATCTCAAAAATACGCCACTTTCTTTTTATATATTCTTTATTTTCAGAATTTTTCATTAAACATTGACCATTCAAGTTCATACACAAAATAAACGCTGAGAACATATGCTCCACACACCCTGGTACTCGTTAACATATAATATCAAACCATATTACTTCTATCCGCGGGGCCTTGTCTACCCCTTGCATCTGTACATGTCCACATATATATGCGTAGACGTATTACATTTGGAGAACAAAGTCTACATGGTTACCTACATAACCCTTCATCCATATCCGTAACAAAAACAAAGAACAAAACACACAAAAAAAAAAGAAAAGAAGAAGGACCCATACAGAGCCAGGAGCCACAAACGAACAACATGACTATGGACACCTATCCAAACTTCCTACCTTATTCCTCTTCCATGAGTATGAGTCCATATTCCCTAGAGCTTGTGTATATAGACCATTGTACCCATTTTTCCCTACACTCCTCTTCTCTCCCTTCCCTGGTAGCTATAATACGTTCCATAGCAAAAATATCCGCTACTTTACTAAGCCACTGACTGATTTTAGGAGTTGTTTCCTGTTTCCATAATGCTGGGATACAAGATTTAGCTGCATTCAGCAACCGAATCAATATTGATTTTCTGTATTTACGTTTGGGAAGGGTAGAGAGATGTAGGAGATACTCCACCGGTTCCTCTCCCAAATCATACTCCGTCAAGTGTTTTGTGATCTCTCGTACACTTTCCCAAAACATGTCTAGCTTGTGACATGACCAAAAAATATGTAATATAGTGCCTTCGTCTTTTCCGCACCGCCAACATTTATTCACTACATCAGGAAATGCTTTCTTTAACAGAGAGGGGACCCTGTACCATTGTGTAACAATTTTATATGACAACTCCTGGTATTTGGTGGCTACTGAGGAGTAATGAGAGAAATACAAAATTCGATCTCGTTGCTCTTCGGAGAAAGTACAGCCTAAGTCTCTTTCCCACTTCTGTACGAACCTTGGTAGGTAACCTTCCTTAGGCTCTATTAATATTTTGTATATCTCTGACACTCCATGGTTGATGGTACCTTCTGTCATACATAAATCCTCCATGGGTGAATTACTGCGTATTGTCACCCCCCTTTTTATAATGCTTCCAAGAAAATGAGTGAGTTGCTGGACTTGCCACGCGTTTAGGGGTGGGTCAAACATCGCCTGTATTTCAGTCTTAGTTTTTAATCTTAAGTCTGTCATAAAGTCACCTAATTGCGTTTTTCCTGCATTGCTTGTATGTTTACAACCTGTGTCCGTATGGAACGCGGGATTGCCTATTACAGAATACAATGGAGTGATCTCCCCCCTCTGTTTTAAGGAAGAGATGACTTTGCTGCACCACTCGTAGAGTGGCCCCTATAGTCGGATGATGTCATAGGGAACCAAGAGACCTGTAGTATACACGCCAAGCATTCTAATGGAATCTTAGAGCAGGATTGTTCTATCATTACCCATGCTTTATTTGCTCCTGCCTTACACCAATCCAGTACCCTTGCCAAGTGTACTGCCTGATAGCACCGTACTGGGTCTGGGAGTGCCATGCCTCCTCGGATTTTGGCCATTGCCAGCACAGAGTAAGAAATGTGTGGTTTTGCCTTCGCTCAGATAAATCTCGCAAAAGCACAATGCACTGACTTCATAAATGAGGTTGGAATCACAATCGGTAAAAGTCTGAAAAAGATAAAGTAATCTCGGCAAAATATTCATTTTTAGGATAGCATTTCTGCCCATCCATCCAATAAAGAAATAGGCCGATAATTTTTGCACTGGGCCGGATCCTTGCCATCTTTCGGAATTACTATGATATGTGCACTCAGCATGTCCTCCGAGAAAGTCTGATCTTCCAGTAATGAATTGAATGCTTTAACAAATCTAGGGGCAAGTATTTGAGAAAAGGTCTTATAATATTCTGTCGTAAATCCATCCGGACCAGGAGCCTTATGAGGCTTAAGTAGATTGATTACCGTCATATACTCATCAACTGAAATGGGAGCATTCAAAGACCGAGTAATATCCCCCTCAAAAATGGGAATTCCCGAAGAAATCAAGTATTCCTTTATTTGCTGTTGTCTCTCTATTTGCTGATCCCCGAACCCCATTGAAATCAATGGGGACCCGAACTTTTAGGCACAAAATGGTTGTAACAAAGTCCTGGCAAGTCCTAGAGGTCTGCAAAAGGAAGGAAAATGGGGGTAAGAGTCGGACAAGTGCCCTACAAAGAAATGGGGATAGGGAAATAACTTAAAATAATTTTTAAGCTAAAATCACATAAAAAAATCAAAAATGGAGGTGGATGTGGAGTTGGAGGTTGAGGAGGCGGTGAAAGTGGCGGTGGAGGAGGAGGAGGTAGCCAACACTGTTTTTTTTTTAAACCAGCAATGTAGACATTTTTTTTATTTTTGTGCAAGAAATGCACCGCTGGCTGCAAATGTAGTTTTTAGAATATTTTTTTTTTTTAAACCAGCAATGTATACATTTTTTTATTTTTGTGCAAGAAATGCACCGCTGGCCGCAAATGTCGTTTTTAGAATATGAATGTGAAAGAGATTTTTTATGAAGTATCTCAATATCGGTTACTAATTTAAGCTGGCCTTGAAATAGGACCTGCCTCTTGTTCTTTGCTTCTGTTGCCTTTTGAATCAATATACCTCTCATAACGCATTTATGAGTTTCCCATAATACTAATGGAGATATATCTTCTGTGTCATTTTCAGAAAATATTCTGTTTAGAACTTCTGAGAGTTCATCTCTCAGTGATCCTTCCTGGATCAAAGATTCATTTAATTTCCAGGACCAGACTCTCCGGCCTGAATTCTTCCAATGGAGATCCATCAAGACCGGAGCATGATCAGATACCGTTTGCGTGCCGATTGTGGAGCTCACTACGTTTGTTAGAAGATTATGGGAAACCATGACGTAGTCTATACGGAAATAACTATTATGTGGGGATGAGAAAAAAGTATAGTCACGGTCTTTAGGGTGTTGCATTCGCCAGATATTGATTAACCGCAGTGATTGTAAGGCCTTTTTCACCCGCCGAAGGTAAGAGTAAGATAAATGTGAGGCTGACCTAGACACGTCTAATAGTGGATCTAATACCATATTAAGGTCGCCCCCCCATAATCAGTCACCCTTCCATAAAGTCTTGGAGAGCATTAAGAATTCCTTCCAAGGTCCTTAGCTGTGTTTGGTTGGGCAGGTAGATCGAAGCTAATGTAACCTTGCGTCCTGCCAGTTCTCCTTTAAGAAACAAGAACCGTCCTTCTTGATCGCACATCTGGTCCCTTAAGGTCCAGGCAATCGACTTTGAGAGCAGTATACTCACCCCCCTTGTCTTGGATATGGGGGAGGTGCTATGTAACACATGGGGATAATATTGACTCCCATTTGGAAGTGAGTTTCCTGCAAAAACACAACCTGTGCCCTCATGCGCCACAGCTTGCGTATTACAGATGTACGCTTCTCTGGAATATTTAAACCATTCACATTCAGAGATAGGCATTTTATCCTTGACATGTTTGACTCCTGGCTCTGTTATTGGTGAAAAAAAAAAAGGAATAAAGCCTACCGGGACACGAAAACAAAACAGCCACACACCACCCCCTACCCCAAAAACCGCCCCTTCTCTGGTAGGTCCTTGACCTATCTACCGTTCAGCTTGAGGGGGGAAGTGGAGCCGCAACCACCGAGCAGTGGTACTCCACCCAAACACCTATAAATGAATACATTGCACGTGCTTCATGAAAAAAGAAAAAAGGAAAAGTAGGAAAAGTAGGGGGGGAGAGAGGAGTGGAGCGACGGAGGAAGGGAGGGCCAGGGAGGAGGGGGGGGCGAAGAAGAAGGAGAAGAAAACATGAACACACATATTCCCCATTTTATTCATATTTTACATAGGTAAGCATTCTCATACATTTATTTTGAATAAATAAGATCTAGAGGTAGGACTACTATAAACAATGTTTCCCTAGTATTGCCCTATTGTATCAGCATCTCCTATTCCCTTCTATCTTAATCGCGCAGTTTCTCCATTTTATACACCTCTATAGCTCCTCCCTGTATACTCCTATCTTAGGTTCTTTCTTACCTACCACATCCTTCCATTAGAATTCCCTTTTGCATGGCCAGATTTGCCCTCCCACCACCAACCAACCACCAACCAACCCCTCATCCCATGTCCCGCCACTCTTCACCCGTGATACATCACTTTAGGAAGACCGAAAGCTGAAAACCCCCTCCCCCACCACCAAAATAATACTTCAGTTCAGCAATTCCCTCAGATCCTCATATAAGCAAACATCTCAGCAGAGGAAGCCAAAAAGATTAAAAAAAAAAAAAGTAGCGTAGAGGAGAAAGTTTTGAAGTCTACTGTTGTCCAATCAGACACCGGGATGACCGGAATATCTAACTTAATGAACATCTCAGCAAGTTCTGCTGGTGTTCTTAGAATAAAAGATTGACAACCTTTTTGAATGTTGAGATGAAAAGGAAAGCCCCATCTGTACGTAGCGCCTTCTTCCTTCAATTTTTCTAACAATGGTTCCATGTTGCGGCGCATCTGTAATGTGTATCTAGATAGATCGGGCAGAACTTAAATCAAGGCCCCGTTAAAGTCAATTGGACCTGTTAACCATGCTTTTCTAATAATCTCCTCCTTGATGGGGGGCATGGCCTGGACGCTGAGGTGACAAGACGTGTCTGGAGGAGCTCCCTGTACAGGAACATCATCTGGCGGCATCTGGCATCTGGGGACCTGGGTAAGAGGCATCATCCACCACACCAGCCTCCCCGTCCCTGCAACTACACTTTGGGATGCTTATTCCGCAAATAAATTGAGGCCCCGGCTTTTGCGGCCTACCCACGGCCGCACAGGATGCGCCATCTGCAGCCTCCACAGGGCCCCATCTGCCCTCTTGGGCCCTAATACTTATTGGGACTGGGGTCAATGCCCTCAGAGGGCTTAAGAAGACTGTTTACTGTGCTACAGGGACTTTTAAAATCACTTGAGATTGTGTTTAAAAAAGTCCGGCAGCCATCTTGGTACACACAGGCCTGCTCTAATACTATCTGGTAACTCTAGCAAACCTCAGCCGCATCAGTACTGTTCAACCTGACCTTAACAACCTAACTCAGGAGATCCATCCTACTAGTAAAGGGCCTAACAATAAGAGACAACTGTCAAGCTATTTAAACACACCCAGGGAGCACAGTCTCCGCATGGCACTGTAAAGACTTATGCAGTGAGAGCTCCGTCTGATAACAGGCCTGCTTTCCTCTGACTATGTCATCTAAAGGACCCAACGCTCATGCTAACTCCAGTGAGGAGTTGGGGAAGGGCTTGGCAGCAAAACTGGCCACCTCAGGCTCAATTCAACGCTTCCTCGCCACAGAACAGCTTGAATCTACAACACCGCGCAGCAAGGCTAAAGCCCCGCGGCCGAGTCGCTCCCCCTCTGCTCACACAGCCTCCTCCCGTGGCTGCTCGCCGGCCTCCTCTCATGGCTCAGAACTGATGGAGGACCTAGGTTCTTCAGCAGGGTCTGACATGGTCTCCCTGGTAAGTGGGCTCCTCCGACATAGACTTTGATGGCGCCAAATTAACCATCTATCCCAATCTCTCAAAGGAAACCCTGGAAAGATGCCGTGCGCTTCGGCCCTTATTAGACCAGCTACGGTCAGACGGCGCGACATATAGATGGGGCTTTTCAGGATGTCTGATTGCCACTAAAAACGGTAGTTCCTCTACCTTACGATTTCCTGAAGATCTTCCAACGTTTCTGAAAGACCTCAACATGACTCATGTGGAGTTGCCGGGATGGCAGGATCAAATCCCCTCCTTTCAACCCATACCTGAATCCTATGGTCGCCAGACCCCCTCTAAAAGGAAGTGCAATGCAACTCCAGGATCATCTTCAAGGAAAATTGGGTGAGATCTCCCTGTTTTTCAAGCTTCACGTTAATGCTTCTCTATTTTTCAAACTGACTGGGCCCTCTAACACTTCAATGCATGACTGGGTCACTTACTTTTTGGGTTTTTACTCCTCCCTCCCCCTTGGGACCTCCGCCCGCTTGGGAGGGAGGAATATGACTGTGGTTATATAGCCACCCAGCTTCATTGATCCTCAACAATCACGTATGAGGCCCATCATATTCTAGTTAAATACACATATGTTACTCAGTTTTTACTTTACTGGTACGGTTCTCTCCATTTTTCTTACTTAAGCATTTATACAAAATGTCTTCCTCTGTGTCAGAGGTGCATTGTTAAATATATTGTTATGTAAATGAGTTATAAAATAAGCTGTTAAAGGCCTTACTAAAAAGACGTCTCTCACTTGATGTGTTACATGCATCCGCTCTTAGTGACAGACCGCCGGTGGTGTACGTGCCGCCTGGTGGTCTCCTGCTAGCCCTGCCTCGCCGTCCCTTATGGGATCACTGCATTAAAATGCGTGACTTTTCAACAACCCATGAATTTGCTTTGTTTTACTTACATGTTTTACTATGTTTTGTTCCTGAAGCATATTATTTCTCTTGTTTCTTTCCTTTCCTTTTCTATCCTACTTCGTTCACTAATTTTTCTTCTTCCTGGCATGGTTGGCTGAATGACCCGTTTGGAGACACACCGCTATCCCCATGGCTAACTTAATTGTGCTTACATATAATGTAAGAAGGCTGAACGTGGCTGCGAAAAGACATCAGGTCTTGAGGGAGCTAAAAAGAGCATCCTGCTCGATAGTATTTCTACAGGAAACCACCTGACTCACACCACCAACGTTAAACTTCTTTCCCAGCATTTTCCTCAATGGTACTATAGTCTTTCGGACACCAATAAGGCCAAGGGAGTTGCCATTGGGTTTAGCAGGCGTGTCTCCTTTCGTCTCACTGCAATGGAAGCGGATGATCGTGGTAGATACCTTTTCCTACGTGGGTTCGTAGGTAATGTTCCTTGTACTCTAGCTAATATCTATTCACCAAACGTAAACCAACCTGCCTTTTTATCCCAGGTATTGACCAGGTTAGCCGAATTTGCAGAGGGATTGACCATACTAGCTGGAGACATTAATATGTCCCTCGATCCCATTATGGACACCTCGTCGGGCAGGTCCTCGATACCCTTTAAACGTATATCTCATATTAAAAAGAGACTCCACGACTCCCAACTCATAGATGTCTGGCGAATACTTCACCCTAAAGAGAGGGATTACTCATATTTTTCTAAAACACATAACACATACTCCCGCATAGATAATATCTTTATAGATCACTTCCATCTTCCACTACTACGCTCGCCCTCTATAGGCACAACAACCTTATCTGACCATGCTCCTGTGACAGCCCAGCTGTCTCTCCCCTCCCTCCCTATACACACGAACAACTGGAAATTAAACGATTCACTGTTATCTAATCCAGTGGATACAGCCCTAGTTGCCAAAAAGATAGAGCTATTTTTTAAAGAAAATGTCAAACAGGAATCCCCCCAACCACTGGTCTGGGAAGCTCATAAAGCCACTATTAGGGGAGTACTCATAGAACTGGGGGCTAGGAAAAAAAGGGAACACAACACGGAGCTCAGGGACAAGCTGAAACAGGTCACGGACCTGGAGCGACAACACAAATTGTCCCTTCACGCTTCACACCTGGCGGAGCTCACTCTGCAACGAGAAGAACTTAGAATCTCCTACAAGCTGACATGAACAGGAAATACTACTCGGTGGCTCAAAAAATGCATGAGTGGGGTAATAAACCCGGTAAACAACTCGCACACTCCCTTCATGCCAAGAAAACGGCCAATACCATATCTAAAATTAAACTTCAATCCATCATGAATGCTGCTGCCAGACTCATCCACCTTACTAGTTGCTCTGTGTCTGCTACTCCTCTCTGTCAATCCCTCCACTGGCTCCCGCTCACCCAACTAATTAAATTAAAAATTCTCACAACAACCTACAAAGCCATCCACAATTTTGCCCCCAGCTACATCACCAGCCTAGTCTCAAAATACCAACCTAATCGTTCTCTTCGTTCCTCTCAAGACCTCCTGCTCTCTAGCTCCCTCGTCACCTCCTTCTTTCGCTTGTCTCCAGGACTTTTCCAGAGCCTCTCCAATCCTATGGAACTCCTTACCCCAACCTGCCTCCTACCCTATTAGCTTTTAGATAATCTTTGAAAACCCTCCTCTTCAGAGAAGCTTATTCTACCCACACCTAACAACTACATTTTCATTTTTCTTGATCAATTCACCCCCCACAGTTATTACCTTTTTGTTTCACTTGACCCACCTTTCTTGATTGTAAGCTCTAACTAGCAGGGCCCTCTGATTCTTTCTGTATTGAATTGTATTGTAACTGTACTGTCTGCCCTCATATTGTAAAGCGCTGCACAAACTGTTGGCGCTATATAAACCCTGTATAATAATAATAATATATGGTAATAATTTTCAATGGCAACACATTTTGTTCTACAAAACACTGCTGCTTTTGGACGTGCTGGCAGTGTTTTTTTTTTCTGCCTCTAAACACCCCTGCCTTTAAACTCCTCTAAATGTCACACGTAGGCTAACATGCAGGGGTGTTTAGAGGCAGAAAAAAAAACGGCAGATGCTCCTGACATCAGCGCTAAAAATGTTCAGTGTGCATGAGGCCTAAGTCTCAGTTCACACTGCTGAGACATGGGATCCGACTTGTGAGATCCCAAGTCACATGACATGTTAAATTCAATGTTTCCCTATGAGAGCCGCCTTAACTAATACTACACAAGATGCTTGGGGGAAATTTCTTCTGGGAAGGTTGTCACCAAAAGATGTGTCTTTCAAACATGTGCTTTTGTGACAATTGTAACATTATGGAATTCCTATCACTCTCTGTCTCAGAGATAATAGTCACCAGAACATACAGAAGGTAGGTCTGCCCAACAGGGGAACACCAGCAATAAAAACATGACAGTGATTCCAATCCTTCTATACTATTTACGAAAATAAAATAAAAAATTTGAGATTTATATAAAAAATTAAGGCATTTTTGTCTACCATATCTAAAATTAAACTTCCGGGTGGGGAGATGGCCCACAATTCACAACATGTCGCTGAAGCTTTTAGAGACTTTTACTCAGATCTGTATAACACGAAGGGTGACTTGGACCACCTCCCCCCCTGGAAATAGGCACAAAAAAATCCTTGACTTCCTTGGCAACTCACAAACACCAACACTACCTTCTGAGGTCCTTAAGGCTCTGGAATCATATTTTAAATTAGAAGAATTCCAACTAGCCTTAAAATCAATGCCATCAGGGAAAGCCCCTGGTCCAGATGGGTTTACCACTTCCTACTATAAAAAATTCAGTGAAGTTTTATTGCCTAGATTAACTAAATACGCCAATTCTATAACTGCATCTTCAATAGTGTTGAGCGAACCCGGACTGTAACGTTCGGGTCCGTACCGAACTTTAGGGTGTCCGTGGCACGGACCCGGACCCGGACATTTCAAAAATCGTTCGGGTCCAGGCACGGTGCCTGTGGGATTTCAAGCCATGCCTGGGCTTGCAATGTCAGGCCCAAGCGAGTTGTGATAACTTCTACGTCAATATCTTAACCGCATAAATCAATTAGATCCGTTATTTTGAAGTGACTTAAAAAATATCATCCTTCACCATTTGGGTAGACCTGGTCCCCGAAAGGGACTACCGTAACTAAAATTCCGATCAACCTTAAGAAGATTAAATTTTATACTAAGGTCTCGGAATTCCTGGAGTCTTCCATCACAACCACAAACACTCAACGGTTCCTTCAGTTCCTAAAAAAACACGGATAAAGGTCCCCCCCTCCACCAGG
>BLSH010130593.1:116056-128788 GCA_018402905.1 Glandirana rugosa | reverse complement strand
GGAAATGTTTTTCGGAGAAATACAAGCTTTACATACATCAGAGCATGCATATGGGGGAGAAACCACTTTCCTGTCCTGAGTGTGGGAAATGTTTTTCGCAGAAGTCTGATCTTTACAAACATCAGAGACTGCACTCGGGGAAGAAGCCACATTCCTGTCCTGAGTGCGGGAATTGTTTTTCGCAGAAGTCTGATCTTTACAAACATCAGAGATTACACACGGGTGAGAAGCCGTATTCCTGTTCTGAATGTGAGAAATGTTTTCGAGTAAAGTCAAAGCTGGTCACACATCTGAGGTCTCACACGGGTGAGAAGCCATATTCCTGTCCCGAGTGTGGACAACGTTTTTCACAGAACTGTAATCTTTACAAACATCTGAGATTGCACACGGGGGAGAAGCCGTATTCCTGTCCTGAGTGCGGGAAATGTTTTTCACAGATGAGCACCCTTCATGATCATCAGAAACTGCACACGGGGGAGAAGCCGCACTCCTGTACTGAGTGCGGGAAAGGTTTTTTACACAAGTCACTTCTTTACCATCATCAGAGATCTCACACAGGTGAGAAGCCATTTTCATGTTCTCTGTGCGGGAAATGTTTTGTACAAAAATCACATCTTGTCAAACATGAAAGATCTCACACGGGGGAAAAACCTTATTTCTGTCCTGAGTGCGGGAAATGTTTTTCACTGAAGTCCAGTCTTTACAAACATCAGAGATTGCACACAGGGGAGAAACCCTTTTCCTGTCCTGACTGCGGGAAATGCTTTTCAGACCAGTCCAATTTTTACAGACATCAGAGATCTCACACGAGGGAGAAGCCGTATTCCTGTCCTAAGTGAGGGAAATGTTCGTCATTGAAGTCCTGTCTTCCTGTACATCAGGGGTCCCACACAACCCTGGAGGTGTATTAGTGAGTGCGGGAAATGTATTGTATATGAATGTTGATGGACATGTGGGGAAGAAGCACACCCTGATATACACCTCAGATATACTCCATGGCTGATCTTCATCATGGAAGAAACAGTTCATAAGGAGATCAGAGATCACCAAAGACATGGATGAAGTGTTGTACCGTGTCGGCCATTGATGGTAGGAGAAAAATAAAAATGGAGTCCTTACCTCTCATTGGCTGAGTGCATTTTGTGTGGAAGCTCTTGCAAGAGGTCTGTTTTCTCAAGCTGTCTTCCAGGATGAAATGCGTTAACCCCACCACTTAAAAGGGGGTCCTCTAGGCCTTTTAAAATAAAAATGGAGTCATCACCTCTCATTGTCTGAGAACATTTTGTGGTGGAAATTCTTGCAAGAGGTCTGTTTTCTCAAGTCGTCTTCCAGGACGAAACGCGTTAACCCCACCACTTAAAAGGGGTCCTCTAGGCCTTTTAAAATAAAAATGGAGTCATTACCTCTCATTGGCTGAGTACATTTTGTGGTGTAAATTCTTGCGAGAGGTCGGTTTCCTCAAGTCTTCAAGTCGTCTTCCTGGACGAAACACCTTAACCCCACCACTTAAAAACGGTCCTCTAAGCCTTTTAAATTAAAAATGGAGTCCTTACCTCTCACTGGCTGAGTGCATTTTGGGGTGGAAACTCTTGCACGAGGTCTGTTTTCTCAAGTCGTCTTCCAGGACGAAACGCGTTAACCCCACCACTTAAACGGTCTGTGTTTTTTTTTTTTTTATATTTTGAACGGATATAAGACGCATCCCCCCAGCCGTCACCAATGCTGATCATATTTAATTTCACACAGGGATTTCCTATCACCATTGGCTCCATCTAGTGGCCATAATGCATATTGCGCTATTTTTCCTGTTTGAGATATTTCAGGATTAATGCTGCATTGTGGCCCCTAGGTAGAGTACTTACCTCTCATTGGCTCATGCACATAAGAGTACAGTAGACATTGAAAAAAATAAGTTAATTAAACCAACCATTGATGTAAAATGAAAATGAATTTGGCTAACTCTCATAGGAATTAGCTCCACCTATAGGCAAAACGTGGTATTTTTCATTTTAAATCAATGGAAAACATTTGTTTAGCGCAGCAAATATCCTAATAACATTTGTTTTCCCCCCATTCACAGAGAAGGGATGTGTTTTCTATTTCACTGAGCGCATTGCTATGCAAATTTTTATGAAGGGACCCCTAAATGTCAGGAGACACTTATTCAAAGATGGGAAGTTTGTTGCAGATAACGTAATAGACCTCCTAGCAATGGTATTACCAGGCTGCAGCTAGGGGGAGCTCTAATGTTTCGAGTGCGTCTACATCAGAGGGATTCCATATATTCCATTTTGGACCTGAAGATTAGTTAAAACCCCCTGAAACTTATATTTTCTCAAAACCCCCAAACAAAAAAGGACCCTGGAGAATAAAATTGTGGTAGTTCCAGTTTATTTTTAATATCAGATGATGGTTTAGCAAGAGTAAATATGAGTAAAGAATACACCAAATGTTTTTCAAGTGCACGCAAACACAATATAATATACAATTTGTCCGGTAAAATATAAAAGCTCAGATTGTGCCGAGTAAAGAGATACCCAACATGACAAATATTAAAATTGCGTGTGATGCCACTTCCTTCCCCAAAACTCATCCCCCTACTATTGCTTTATTTTCGCTTCTAAAGTACTTGCTAGATGTCTAAAATGATAGAAAGGTCATTGGAGAGGAAGGATGGCTATGTTTTTGTCTTAAGGACCTTACTCTATATTGGTGCCTTATAATCTCTTGTGTTACATGATTGTAAAACACTGTAATACTCTATATACTATGCATACCTTCTGGATTGTTCTTTTCTTTACAATAAAGTTTTTATATGAATAAAATTGTGTGTGTCGGTGCAATGACGAAAAAACTTTGGTCCCCAAAAATGGCCCAAGGTCATTAGTTTAGAGTTAACCATGAACAATAGACTGGCAATTATTGCTTTCGCTCCAGGGCGCATGGTGATACGTGTAAGCACCTGCGACATGTGTGTTCACATTCATATGTGGGTGTACATGGGGGCTCAAAAATTTGGGAGGGTTAAGTGCTTTTGAGCAACTTTAACCACTTGCCAACCAACTGTCGTCGTTATATGGCGGTAGGTCGGCTCTCCTGCGCGAATCACTGATATCTTAATCATATAGTGCAGGACACAGACAACATATTTATACACCATGGGTAATAGGCACGTACTTTCAGGTGATTGGACACTGGCAAGGTTTTGAGGAGGCACCCACTGGGGCATCTTCGCTTTACCTCTCGCCTACTCAGTGAGTCCTCAGTTTTAAAGGCGATGGAACACTTCTCATTTCCAGAGAAATCAGCTTCACTAGTTTTTTTATTTTTAATATTTGAATTCTTCAATCTACACCTCGCCATCTTCTAACACCCCAAAGCACCCCACCCCCCCATGCAGGGGCAGACTGACCATAAGGACTCTCGGGCACTGCCCGAGATCCCTTGGACAGTAGGGGGCCCCAAGAGAGGCTCCTGGTACTTCAGTCACAAGGAATTTGTGCTGATCCTGGAGCCCAGTGCCGGACCAAGTTCCAGCACTGAGCTCCGGTACCTGGCCTGACAGGGGCACGCTAGCGTGGGCACTCAGGACACCTTTCCCACATCTGTAGGGACGAATGTATGTAATGTGGGCGCAGTGCAATAAGTAGGTGGTGTTTTGTTTGGCTTGAGTGTGGACAGGGACACAGGGGGGCCCCATGATCTTCTATTGCCCGGGGGCCCCATAGGTTGTCAGTCCGCCCCTGCCCCCATGTTGAGGGTTTGTGGCCTGGTATGGTTCAGGAGGGGGGCTGCTTGGTCGTACCCCACTTTCTTGGCCTGCCAGGTGGCATGCTCAGAATCGTGGGGGGCCCCCACACCGTTTTTTGAAAAAAATTGTTGTAGGGTTCTCCTTAAAATCCATACCAGACCCGAAGGGCCTGGTATGGATTGGGGGGGCACCGATGGCATTTTTTTAACATATTTCTATTGCCGGCAATGTCTTATTTTTCACTCGTCAGTGGGGAAGCCCGTTGACAGCTGAAGGCTCATCCCTTGTTAAGCCCCCTCCTTAACAACCAGCTATTCACTGCGCCTTGATTGGGCAAAGTTTCAAGCCCAATCAGGGCTTAGGGTGCGCGGTGCTACAGGCAGTGCATTACAAGGTGTTCGGTGGGGCAAACATCCCATCGAATGCCCGCAAATTTGGGTGTTCTCCCAACTCTAATCTATATACTGTATACATACACTGCCCCCCCAGTGTATGATCTCCCTGCCTGCAGATTCAGAGTGAAGGAGAAATGATTTCCCACTTATATAGACTCTTATAAGTCGCTTAGTGGGAGATCTTTCCCATCCCCTCACCGCCACACACAGTAATAATGCTAATGCCAACAGGGTGATGAGGGAGTGCCCAGGCACATCTGGCACACCCTGTGGGCACACCTATAAGGGCAAATCATCTTCTGGAAATCCATCCATTTCCCGTTCTATGTCTCAGCAGATCTCCTACAGCCTTTTAGCAACCATTTCCTTTTCTATGTCTCAGCAGATCTCCTGCAGTCTCATAGCACCCATTTCCAGGGCGTTCGGGGGGGCACCATTACTGGGGTGTGCGGAGGACCCACCATTACTGCAGTGTGTACAGGGGGGCTTTCCAACCAGAATGGACTTGGAAAATAATAATGCGAAAAGCAGGACTAGGCAGTAATCTATTTCTATCCCCCTTGGTGGGAGTGGAGACCCCATTTATAAGGATTAAGGATGGGCCGAAGGACCCCCTGTTCATTTTGCAGCAGAACTTTCGAACATCGCAAAAGTTTGGAACCGGATAACGAACCCCATTGAAGTCTATGGGACCGAACTGGAAAAATAAAAAGTGCCAATTTTGAAAGCTTACTGTATATGCAAGTAATTGGGCATACAGAGGTTATGGGGGTCCGGGTACTGCCCTGGGGGACACGTATCAATGACCAAAAGTTTGTAAAAAAACATTTATAAATGAGCGGTGATTTACTGATGCTTAAAGTGAAACCGTCAAAATGAGAAATAACAATAAAAATGAAAAATTCCTTTAACCCCTTCCTTACTGGGCACTTAAACCCCCCTCCTGCCCGGACCAATTTTCAGTTTTCAGCGCTGTCGCTCTTTGAATGACAATTGCGCAGTCGTGCGACGTACCCAAACAAAATTGGCGTCCTTTTTTCCCCACAAATAGATCTTTCTTTCGGTGGTATTTGATCACCCCTGCGGTTTTTATTTTTTGCGCTATGAACAAACAAAAAATAAACAACGATTTTGAAAAAAGAACAATGTTTTTTACTTTTTGCTATAATAAATATCCAAAAATAAAGAATAAAAAAAAAAATGTATTCATCGGTTTAGACCGATATATATTCTACATATTCGCATTTGGCATATATTGATTGGGTTGCGCAAACGTTATAGCGTCTACAAACTATGGACATTGGTTTATGGCATTTTTATTTATTTATTTTACTGGTAATGGCAGCGATCTGCGATTTTTATCGGGACTGCAATATTGCGGCGGACATGTCGGACGTTTTTGACACTTTTTTGGGACCAATCACATTTATACAGCGATCGACACTGATTACTGTACAAATGACATTGGCAGGGAAGGGGTTAACACTAAAGGGGCAGTGAAGAGGTTAAATGTGTTCCCTAGGCGTGCGCTAACTGTGGAGGGGCGGGGTTGGGAGGGGCATGACAGATCTCACTGATCCCAGTGACAGGGATCAGTAGATCTGGCATGCCCCCCCCCCACAGAACGGGGAACCGCCGTGTTTACATCAGCGGTTCCCCGTTCTGGCTCTCTGTGAGCAGATCGCGGGTCTCCGGCAGACATCGGGTCCGCCCGACCCATGGACTCGCTCACGAGCGTGCGCCACCGGTGAGAGCGCGCCCAGCACGAGCCAAAGGGGAGGACGTCTATTGATGGCCTACCAGCATTTTAGATCCGTTCTGTAGCCTTCAATCTGCTATGGCGCAGATACAAATTAGTTAAATATAGGGGTTGATTTACTAACACTGTGGAGTGCAAAATCTGGTGCAGCTGCCCATGGTAGCCAATCAGCTTCTATCTTCATCTTGTTCAGTCAAGCTTTGACAACAAATCCTGGAAGCTGATAGGTTTCTTTGCAGAGCTGCACCAGATTTTGCACTTTTCAGCCTGGGGGGTCCCCTTAGTCTACCTGTAAAGAAGCGCATCTGTACCGTGTATAGAACCAGCTGCAGCAAAAATTACATATTTAGAAAGCCCAAGAAAACATTGTAATTTTATTTTCCATTCAAGCTTTCTTTATTTAGTAACGATGGGCTTGGGGAGCCAGTCTGTATGATGAGGCCACAATTTTGTGCACTCTGAACAAGATTAGAGAATTTTTTTGGATAAATTCTGGTGTCTTTCGCAGACTTTGGATTAAAGTAACAGATGCAGAAAAATGGGCTTTGAATGTTGGTGGTGCCTTCACACCGTAACACTATAGAGGTACTCTTCGTGAAAGCAAGAATTGGCCTTGCTTTCAAAAATTGCAATGGTAGGCATCTGCAATTGGTCTTTAATTGTGCCCATGAAACCTACACCAAAAAAATCCTCCAGATGAAATGAACACCCACAAAGCTAGGCAGCTTAGACAGTCTTCCAGAGGTTCCACATCTAAAAAAGCAGTTAATCAGCGACATCGGCATCAGGGGCTTAATAGCTTCTGCTAATCCAGGACTGATTTATTTTGATAAATGTCAGCCGGTTCACGGAGTCTGTGGACAGACACTCTCTCTTATCTGTCACAAAACCTCCGGCAGCACTGAATGCCCAATCGGAAAGCATGCTGGATGCAGGGCAGCTCAGTAGCTTAGCGTACTGGGTAAGTTTGGGCCAGTGGTCTGTTGACCAATCATGACCCAGTAACCCAATGGATTGTGAACTGAAAATCTTTACATGTCTGTTTTCGCCCATAGATTATCTCCCAACATATGATGCACACGCTGCAGGTGGGATGTGAAAGCTGACATCCCTGTGTGCCAACGACTAAAAAAATTATGAAATGCATCACTTCTCCTCCGCTCCTCTCTTGAGCAACAGAAGCCTCAAAACTTACGTTGTTCATAAGACTGTAACCTACCACAGTCTGGAAAGGCGTTACTCCTTTTTAAGGTGTCCACAAGAGATTTTATCTTCTGCTCCCTCTGAGGGGACGGGATGAGTTCTGAGACTTTCCCCTTGTAATGATGGTCAAGGAGGTTTGCCAACCAATTATGATCCTTCTCCTTGATGCCACGTATTCTTGGGTCCTTTCGCAGGCTTTGAAGAATGAGGGAGCTCATGCACTGCAAGTTTGCGGAGGAATGAGAAGCAGACTCCTCGGGGTCACTGAGGATTACAATATCTGAAACTGCCCCCTCCCAGCCACGTACTACTTCCAAGGGTTCTGGGGGTGGAAAACTATCTCTTAAGGTTGCCATCTCTGAAGGTCAGTTTCAATGCCTCCAAAACTGCCAGAATCCTCCACCCTCTCCTCTTGTGGATTGTGTGGCGTCGCTATAATGGTGTCTGCATCAAGCAGGCCTTAAGAGGAAAGGAAGTCCTCCTCTTCCTCCCGCTGCTCTGCCTAGAGTGCCCTGTCCATAATGTCATGCAGAGTCTGCTCCACCAGGGACCCAACAGGGATTATGTCACTGAAGCATGCATTGCCACGGCTCACCATCCTTGCCGCCTCCTCAAATGGTGACAGTACAGTGTATGCATCCTTCAACAGCCATTGGCGTGGGGAAAAAATGCCTGAGCTTGTCGCTGTGCCATACTCACACAGGTACTCATTGACAGCCCTCTGCTGTGTGTGCAGACACTGCAGTATTGCCAAAGTCAAGTTCCACCTGGTGGGCATGTCACAAATCAGGCGGTTTACGGGCCGGTGGAATTCCCACTGAATTTCAGCCAACCAAGCACTGGCTGTGTATGACTGCCTGAAATGGCTACAGACTCTTATGGTCTGCTTAAGTAGATCTTCCAACCCTGGGTACCTATTAAAGAAATGCTGGACCACCAAACTGAGGACACATGCCAGGCATGGCACGTGTCAACTTTCCCTGTCCAAGGGCGGACAGGAGGTTAGTGCCATTATCGCACATCACCATTCCTGGCTCTAGCTGGCATGACGTGAACCACCTCTGGGACTGCCCCTGCAAAGCTGACAGAATCTCTGCTCCGGTGTAGCTCCTGTGTCCTAGACAGACCAGCTGAAGCACTGAATGGCACCTTTTAGCCCCTTGAACGCTTAGGGGGCACTGGTTGTTCATAGGACAGTTCAGCAGAGGAGGGCATGGAGGAGAAGGAGGCGGTGGAGCTCGCACTATCTGTTTGAAGAATTGTTGGCACTACAAGATGCAGTCCTGTCCTGCATCCTTCCAAGTTGCAAAATGAAATACCCAGTGTACTGTGAACGAAATACTGTATATCGTCCCTGACCATGCTTGCTAGACCACATGTCAGCAGTAACGTGGACCTTGTGGCTGACTGCCTTGTCCAACAATGCCACAACATTGCCTTCCACGTCATGGTACAGAGCTGGAATGGCCTTACATGCAAAGACATAGTGACTGGGAACCTGCCATTGTGCTACAGCACATTCTGCAAATTCACAGAAGGGGGCAGAATCCACCAGACGGAAAAACAGTAGTTGTAGAGCCAGCAGCTTTGACAGGCTTGCATTTAAACACTGGGAATGTGGGTGGCAGTGACTGTATTTTTTTTCGCTGCAGCAGATGGGGCAGAGAAATTTGCCTGCTATAGTGGACAGCTGGTGGTGTGCTGCTGGAAGACACGCTGCAAGGACCTGGGACACCCTGCGCTATACCATCATCCCTGTCAGTGGAGGCTGCTGAGAGGTCATGAGATATAGTGGGGGTAGGCCGGAAAGGTGAGGAGGAGCAGAATTGTATTTCTTTTGTGTGGCTTTCAGGTGCTCTTGCCAACAGGCTGTGGGAGGTTAAATGCCTTGTCAAGCATGTGGTACCCAAATGGCTGGTCCGTGAAACGCGTTAACCCTTACAGCTGTGTTGTAACCTCTGCCTGTACCATTTTCACTTTGACGGTTCACATTAAACCTTCCTTGGGACCTTTGAGTGCGGTTTCTCTCATTGATTATATTCCCAAATGGCTGGTGTTTTTGCCAGGCTTGATGTGCTTGAGACAAAGTTTGCAAATTGCAACAGTGCGATTGGATGCAGATGTGCTAAAAAAGGCCAGGCAGCTGAGCTGTGGGAAGTGGGCTGGATGATAACAGCTCCACAATCTGGTGGAATAGGGTGCCTGCTCTCTACCCTTGTGTGATGGCTGCCTCGTTGGGGTTGTGCCTCAGCTTCACTTTCCTCCTTTGCCCTATTTGGCACCCAAGTTGTGTCAGTGACCTGACCTGATCATCATCATCTCCTCCATCCTCATTACCACTGGAGACAACTTGGCAATGCGCTGCGGCTGGGGGAACATGACTGTCATTATGTGTACCAGTGTTCTCCCCTCTCTGTAGGGTCATGTTCCTGCCTTCCTCAACCTCAGAACCAACATTTGAATCAAATAATGGCTGTGCATCGTCAAGGAGCAAGTGGCCGACTCTGTGTTTAAATAACTCAGCTGACTCCTCCACGCCTGATGCTGGGGCTATGGCAGGAATAGCTTTGGACAAGGAGGCAGGTTTAGCCACTCTGGCAGCTGCAGTGGACTGTGCACTAGTCTCTGCTTGGGTGATGGAGGATGAGGACGGTTTAGTAAGCCAGTCCAACACCTCCTCTGCATGATGTGGCTGAATAGCATGGGCAACATCACTAAACAGAGGAAATTATGCCAGGCCTGAGGACTGACCACGTCCACCTTTGCCTGTGGACACCTACGCTGCTGGTCCCCTCACAGTGCCATGGGAACGTCTGCCTCCTTGTTGGCCTTCCAGACATGATGGGGGGGGGGGGAGACGACATATTAACACAATGTGATAAAGATTTGGTGCACTTTAACTTGAATACTCATTACACAGACGCACTCCACTGAAACACTACAATATACTGCAGTAAACGTGCACTGATGCACTGAAATATACTGCGTTAAGCATGCAGTAATGCAATGAAATATACTAAGTTAAACGTGCAGTAACGCACTGAAATATACTGCGTTACTTGTGCAGTAACGCACTGAAATAGACTGCATTAAATGTGCACTAACACACAGAAAAATACTGCACTAAACGTGCACTAGCACACTGAAATATACTGCATTAACCACTTGCCGACCGCCGATCGGCAATTGACGGCGGCAAAGTGGCTCTGTAACGCGGATCGCTGTGTTCGGGGAGGGCCAGGGAGCGGGTGCGGCGGCTTCGATTGCCGCCGGCTACCCGCGATGCCCCCCCCGGAGTGAAGGAACGGAGGTCCGTGTATGTAAACACGGACCTCCGTTCTGTGAAGGGGGAAGGGCTGTGATCACAGCCTTCCTGTATACGAAGGCTGTGACCACTTCCCTTCCCCAGCTAGGCAGTCCCCCTACAGTAAGAACACGCCCAGGGAACACAGTTAACCCTTAGAGCGCCCCCTGCAGGTTAACCCCTTCACTGCCAATAGCATTTACACAGTAATCAGTGCATTTTTATAGCACTGATCGCTGTATAAATGCCAATGGTCCCAAAAAAGTGTCAAAATGCTCCGACATGTCCGCTGAAATATCGCAGTACCGCTAAAAATCGCAGATCGCCGCCATTACTAGTAAAAAATAAAAAAAAAATAAAAACCCCAAAAATGAATTCTCATCATCCGTAAACACGACCACTTTTGCGCAAACCAATCAATAAACGCCGATTGCAATTTTTTGTTATCACAAATATGAGGAAGAATATAAATCGGCCAAAAACGGTGAAAAAAAATGTTTTTTTATATTTTTTTTTTGGATTTGTATTTTAGCAAAAAGTAAGAAATTTGGTTTTTTTTGCAAAATTGTCGCTCTTCTTTTGTTTATAGCGGCGATCAGAAATGACGCAGAGGGGATCAAATACCACCAAAAGAAAGCTCTATTTGTGGGGAAAAAAAAGACGCAAATTTTGTTTGGGTTTAACGTCGCACGACCGCGCAATTGTCTGTTAAAGCGACGCAGTGCCGAATTGCAAAAAGGGCTCCGGTCCTAAAGCTGGAAATCCTTCCGGGGCTGAAGTGGTTAAAAATGCAGTAACACCTGAAATAGACTGCGTTAAACATGCACTAACACACTGCAATATACTACGTTGAAAATGCAGTATCCCACTGAAACAGACTGCATTAAACATGCACAAACGCACTGAAATATACTGCAGGAAACCTATCCTGACACAAACTGGCACTAAAGTTGAATTCAACGGCCGCACTACACTCACACTGAACTATCACTAGATTTACACTAAGCTGATATTCTACACTGACAATACAATCACTATAGCACACTAACTCTCTAGTAGCACTGAACAGAGCCCTGTTCTATCTCTCTCCACGCCGATATCACACTACAAATGCTGGTGAAGCATATTTTTATAGTGATGGGGTGGGACTAAGAGCAATGAGCCGTGCTTGGAGAGAGTCCTCATTGCTTTCTTGACTGTATTCTATGTCCTGATTGGGCAACGTTTTCTTTGCTTCAGCCAATCAGGGCTTCCAATGCACTGTGGCACATGGCGACGCAGTGGATTGCAGTCGTTCGGCGGGTCGAACAAACGGTCGAACACACGATAATTCGGATGTTCGGCGAACGTTTGAACAGGCAAATGCTCATGCTCGGGCCGAACCGTTCAACTAACACCAATAAGGATATACAGGACATCCACACACAGCACAAGGCCGTGTTCTCACTACCAGACGTTTCTCAGGGCTGCAGTTCCTCTGAGCTCCACAAGGTGGTGATCTAATATCTACCATAGAGACAGACAGTCTCTATGAAAGACAGGAAGTGATGTCAGGTACAGACAGGAAGTTCCGGGTCAGAGGTGAGGTGGGAGGAAGTAGAGAGGAGAGGCCGCTGGAAGAGGCAGCAGAGGAGGTAATAAGATCTTATTTTCTATTTACACCCAGTAACCCCCCCGTCATGTCCGTCCTCTTCCTCCATAGTCACTGTGACGTCTTTTATCTCCAGCAGATGATGATACACACATATATAGTGTGGGAACCTAGATTAACCCCTTCAGGGGCAGAACATTTCCCCCACTTACGGGGCCGGAACATTCTCTTCATTTTGGAGATGTCACCTTTCCCACCAATCACCTTCTCACCTCTTCAGTCTATACTAACGGATTATACCTAGAGTTGAGCGAACCTCTGGAAGTTCGGGTTCTGCTGGTCCGGCTGAACTTCGGGACAAAGTCCGGGTCCGGACGGAACCCGAACGATTGCACGGACACCGAACCCCATTCTCTTCCACTAACCACCCTTTCCACTGTAGAGGTTTTACTTCTCTTACAAGGCCGGGGCATTCACCCCCTTTACAAGACGGGGACTTCCCCAATTAGATCCAAGGGTGTGATATATACACACATAGTAGTAGACGACCTCTATTTTCTGCAGTGTCACTGATACCTCCTTCTCCTGCCTGTACTGCCCCCCCAATGACCCACATTTATCTTTTATTCTAGAATAATGGAGGAGACGACGGAGAAGGTCGCCGGAGAGGAGAGATGAAGGAGGGTGGAGTGGAGACTGGGCCTTGAAGGACAGACATGGACTGTAGTG
>BLSH010130593.1:86470-105820 GCA_018402905.1 Glandirana rugosa | reverse complement strand
TCCTCTTATCCTGAGGAACCTCAGACTGTGAGGGACGGTGCCGGACCATCGTATTCCTCTTATCCTGAGGAACCTCAGACTGTGAGGGACGGTGCCGGACCATCGTATTCCTCTTATCCCGAGGAGCCTCAGACTGTGAGGGACGGTTCCATCCTTCCAACAGATAAGAGGCTTTCTTGTCCTGAGTGCGGGAAGAGTTTCTATTCTGAATACAATTTTAATGTGCATAAAAGATCTCACACAGGGGAGAAGCCGTATTCCTGTCCTGAATGTGAGAAATGTTTTCAAGCAAAGTCAAAGCTGGTCACACATCTGAGGTCTCACACGGGTGAGAAGCCATATTCCTGTCCCGAGTGTGGACAACGTTTTTCACAGAACTCTAATCTTTACAAACATCAGAGATTGCACACGGGGGAGAAGCCGTATTCCTGTCCTGAGTGCGGGAAATGTTTTTCTGAGAAATACAAGCTTTACATACATCAGAGCAGGCATATGAGGGAGAAACCACTTTCCTGTACTGAGTGTGGGAAATGTTTTTCGCAGATGTCTGATCTTTACAAACATCAGAGATTACACACGGATGAGAAGCCGCATTCCTGTCCTGAGTGCGGGAATTGTTTTTCGCAGAAGTCTGATCTTTACAAACATCAGAGATTACACAAGGATGAGAAGCCGTATTCCTGTTCTGAATGTGAGAAATGTTTTCAAGCAAAGTCAAAGCTGGTCACACATCTGAGGTCTCACACGGGTGAGAAGCCATATTCCTGTCCCGAGTGTGGACAACGTTTTTCACAGAACTCTAATCTTTACAAACATCAGAGATTGCACACACGGGGGAGAAGCCGCATTCCTGTCCTGAGTGCGGGAAATGTTTTTCACAGATGAGCTCCCTTCACGATCATCAGAAACTGCACATGGGGGAGAAGCCATATTCCTGTACTGAGTGCGGGAAAGGTTTTTTACACAAGTCACTTCTTTACTATCATCAGAGATCTCACACAGGTGAGAAGCCATTTTCATGTTCTGTGTGCGGGAAATGTTTCGTACAAAAATCACATCTTGTCAAACATGAAAGATCTCACACGGGGGAAAGTCCAATCTTTACAAACATCAGAGATTGCACACGGGGGAGAAACCCTTTTCCTGTCCTGTCTGCGGGAAATGTTTTTCAGACCAGTCCAATTTTTACAGACATCAGAGATCTCACACGGGGGAGAAGCCGTATTCCTGTCCTAAGTGAGGGAAATGTTCCTCATTGAAGTCCTGTCTTCCTGTACATCAGGGGTCCCACACAACCCTGGAGGTGTATTAGTGAGTGCGGGAAATGTCTTGTATATGAATTGTTGGTGGACATGTGGGGAAGAAGCACACCCTGATATACACCTCAGATATACTCCATGGCTGATCTTCATCATGGAAGAAACAGTTCATAAGGAGATCAGAGATCACCAAAAATATGGATGAAGTGTTGTACCGTGTTGGCCATTGATAGCAGGAGAAAAATAAAAATGGAGTCATTACCTCTCATTGGCTGAGTGCATTTTGTGGTGGAAACTCTTGCAAGAGGTCTGTTTTCTCAAGTCGTCTTCCAGGACGAAACGCGTTAACCCCGCCACTTAAAAGGAGGTCCTCTAGGCCTAGTAAAATTAAAAATGGCGTCATTACCACTCATTGGCTGAGTACATTTTGTGGTGGAAGATTTCACAAACTCTTACAGGTCTGTGTTTTTAAAATACAGCGGAACCTCAGATTGCGAGTAACGCGGTTTATGAGCGTTTCACAATACGAGCTGTTTTTTTTTTTTAATCCTGACTCGGTTTGGGAGCGCTGTCTCGCACGACAAGCAGGATTCAAGACTCTGTGTATGCAATACCGTATGTGGCCACAGGTGCGGGGTGCTGGTGAGGCTGGGAGACGCTCGAAAATACTCGGAGCACCCAAAAGTGTCAACAGTTCCCGAGTGTTCCAAGCTTCATCAGTGCCCCCACCTCTGGCCACATACAGTACTGCATGCACCAGCGCCCCCACACCTCTGGCCACATACAGTACTGCATGCACCAGTGCCCCCACACCTCTGGCCACATACAGTACTGCATACACCAGCGCCCCCACACCTCTGGCCACATACAGTACTGCACACACCAGCGCCCCCACACCTCTGGCCACATAGAGTACTGCATACACCAGCGCCCCCACACCTCTGGCCACATACAGTACTGCATACACCAGCGCCTCCACACCTCTGGCCACATACAGTACTGCATACACCAGCGCCCCCACACCTCTAGCCACATACAGTACTGCATAGATAAGCAGTCATTGCGGAAGGAATCATCTGAGTTTCCATTGCTTCCTATGGGGATACACGCTTTGACATACGAGTGCTTTGGATAACAAACATTCTCCTGGAATGGATTATGCTCGTAATCCGAGGTTCCGCTGTCTATGCATTTTCACTCAGCGTATTGCTATGCAACTTTTTTTATGATTAGACCCCCTACATGCCAGGAGACTTTTATTTAACCCCTTGCCCACCGGGCACTTTCACCCTCTTCCTGCCCAGGCCAATTTTCAGCTTTCAGCGCTGTGGCACTTTGAATGACAATTACTCATAAAAACTGTACCTATATGACATTTTTGTCCTAGCGCTTTCTTTTGGTGGCATTTAATCACCACTGGGTTTTTTTATTTTTTTGCCCTATAAATAAAAAAAAGACGAAACATTTTGTAAAAAAAAAAAAAAAACATTTTGCAGATTAGTAGGTTTTCTTTTTGGCCAAAATATCATATCTTTGGTAAAAAATAACCCAAATAAGTGGATATTATTTGGTCTTTGTTTAAGTTAGGCTTGGCCATACATTATACAATTTTCTTATTCAATTTTCCTTTGGATTTACCAAAACCGTATAATAAGGAAGTCAAACCTAAACACTTTCAATTTGTATGCAGTCAGGCAGGCTCTTGCACGTCACAGTTGAAGGTAAATCTAAAGAAAATAGAATAGAAAAATTGTATAGTGTATGGCCAGCAAGAGTCTAGAAATCCCATTGAAGTCATTGGGAGCCACCTTAAAGTGTTTGTATACCCAAATTTGGCATTTTTTACTTACAGGTAATCCTATAATAAGGCTTCCCTGTAGGTAAAATGAATATCTCCTGAACCTGTACGGTTTAGGAGATATTCCCCCTGCAAGCAGACGCTGACGTCCCGGCGCATAGCGCCAGACCATGCCGGAAAAAAGAGCTCCCGCCACTCACAGCCCTGGAGCAGCGAACCCGGAAGGAATCCCCGAGGGAAGATGTCAGCTCCCTCTGCGGGGACCAAGCCGCCGGGTCGGAGCTTCGTTTTGAGGTAAGTATTTCATAATGAGCTAATATGCGGTATATACAACCGCGCTACTGAAGTCGCTCTGACTTCAGAAAAGGTTCAAGTACTAATTCAAAGTGACTTCTATCCGACTTGTGCCCATAGAATTCAATGGATGTCGCCTCCAAGTCGGATCCCCATCTATATTGAAGCAACTTTAAAGGAAAAGAATTTACCCAGGCAACCCCCTCCCTCCCTTCTCTGATTGGTCACAGGCAAAGTCGGCTGGCATGGAGGTCGCTTCAGGTCTCCCTGTAAGTCGACCAAAGTCGCCTTGAAGTAACGTGCATTTCGCCTAGCGAAGCCGCCCCTGAAGTCAGATCGCCTATGTGTGAACCGGCCCTAACAAGGCAGAAAAGTACAAACCCCCCCCCCCCCCAAATTACCCCTTTTTGGAAAGTAGACATTCCAAGGTATTTAATAAGAGGCATGGTGAGTTTTTTGAAGTTGTAATTTTTTCCCACAATTCTTTGCAAAATGAAGATTCTTTTTTTTTCATCACAAAATTGTCATATTACCAATTTATTTCTCACATACAGCACATGTATACTTACAGCTATACCCCCAAATGCATTCTACTGTTCCTCCTGAGTATGGCGATACCACATATGTGAGACTTTTACACAGCCTGGCCACATACAGAGGTCCAACACTCAGGGAGCACCTCCCGGCGTTCTAGGGACAAAATGTCAGGAACCATGAATCAGATTGAGACAGAAGTGCAGTAAAAATCAAATTAGTAAAATGGTAAAATAGTGCAAATGTAGTCAAAACATAGCCGGGGTTCGGTAACCAGAGTGGGTAGTAGGAACAAGCCAGTAAAACAGGAATCCAGAGAACAGTGTAGTTAGAGGCAGTAAACAGGGTCAGGAACCAGAAGAGAAGTCAGCCAGGCAAAGTCTTTAACAGGAAAACACAGCAGAGAGTATCAGGAAATGCCGACCAAGGTGAAGGCACAGGAGGTATGATCCAGGCAGTTTAAATAGCCAGCAGGGCTGGCTGACGAGCAGGAAATGATCATCAGAGGAGTCACTGTGGATTGATGAGTAGTGGCAATTAATTGGCACCTGAGCTCTGAGATGGGAGGGTTGGACAACCTATCACAAATTTGAATTCCCTGGAGCACCAGGACAATAAAAAAAGACCCAGTTTTGGAAAGCAAACACCCCAGTGTATAATATTCTATGATGCAATATGAGTTTTTTTGAACGTGTAATTTTTTTCCACAAGTTTTTGGAAATTGTGGAAAGAAAATGAAAACGCATTTTTTTAACACAAAGTTGTCCATTTATAAGATATTCCTAACACATAGCATGTACATAACACAAATTACACCCCAAAATACATTCATCTACTCCTTTTGAGTATGGCGATACCACATGTGTGAGACGTTTACACAGCCTGGCCACATACAGAGGCCCAACATGCAGGGAGCACCTCCAGGCGTTCTAGGGACATAATGTCAGGAACCATGAATCGGACTGAGACAGAAATGCAGTAAAAAAATCACACTTTTTAATAAAATAGTACAAAGAGTGCAAACATAGTGAAAACATAGCCAGGGCTCGGGAACCAAAGCGGGTAGTAGGAACAAGCCAGTAAAACATGAATCCAGAGAACAGCATCGTCAGAGGCAGCAAACAGAATCAGAAACCAGAAGGGAAGTCAGCCAGGCAAAGTCTTTAACAGGAAAACACAGCAGAGAGTATCAGGAAATGTTGACCAAGGCAAAGGCACAGGAGGTATGATCCAGGCAGGGTAAATAGCCAGCGGGGCTGGCTGACGAGCAGGAAATGATCATCAGGGGAGTCACCATGGAATGATGAGTACTGGCAATTAACCGAAAGCTGAGCTCTGAGAAGGGAGGGCTGAGCCCAGCCCTGACACATGAATTACACATCTAATTTCCTGACAACCTTTCACACTTTTGAATTCCCTGAAGCACCTGGACAATAAAAAAAATGCCCACAAAATGACCCGATTTTGGATAGCAAACACCTCAATGTATATTCTATGATGCATTATGAGTTTTTTTGAACATGTAATTTTTTTCCACAAGTTTTTGAAAAATGAAAGCATTTTTTTTTAACACAAAGTTGTCCATATATAAGATATTCCTAACACATAGCATGTACATAACACAAATTACACCCCAAAATACATTCAGCTACTCCTGAGTATGGCGATACCACATGTGTGAGACTTTTACACAGCCTGGCCACATACAGAGGCCCAACATGCAGGGAGCACCTCCAGGCGTTCTAGGGACATAATGTCAGGATCCATGAATCGGACTGAGACAGAAGTGCAGTAAAAATCACATTTTTTAATAAAATGGCAAAATAGTACAAACAGTGCAAACGTAGTCAAAACATAGCCAGGGTTCGGTAACCAGAGCGGGTAGTAGGAACAAGCCCGTAAAACAGGAATACAGCGAACAGCATAGTCAGAGGCAGCAAACAGGATCAGGATCCAGAAGGGAAGTCAGCCAGGCAAAGTCTTTAACAGGAAAACACAGCAGAGAGTATCAGGATATGCTGACCAAGGTGAAGGCACAGGACGTATGATCCAGGCAGGTTAAATAGTCAGCGGGGCTGGCTGAGGAGCAGGAAATGATCATCAGGGGAGTCACCGTGGAATGATGAGTACTGGCAATTAACCGACAGTTGAGCTCTGGGAAGGAAGGGCTGAGCCCAGCCCTGACACATAAATTACACATCTAATTTCTTGACAACCACACTTTTGAAGGCCCTGAAACACCAGGACAATGAAAACGCCCACAAAATAACCCCATTTTGGAAAGCAAACACTCCACTGTATTTTCTATGAGGCATAATGAGTTTTTTGAACATGTAATTTTTTTCCACACGTTTTTGGAAAATGTGGAGAGAAAATGAAAATGCTTTTTTTTTTTTTTTTTACACAAAGTTGTGCATTTATAAGATATTTCCAAGACACAGCATGTAAATACCACAAATTACACCCCAAAATACATTCTGCTATGCCTCCTGAGTATGGTGATACCACATGTGTGAAACTTTTACACAGCTTGGCTTAACATTCAGGGGGCACCGTCAGGTGTTCTAGGAGCATAAATTACAATTCGAATTTCCTGACTACGTATTACACTTTTGTGAGGCACTGTAGGGCACTGATAACCACTGTAGTGACACTGATGTGGCACGGATGAGCACTGATGTGGCATGAATGAGTGGATTGGGCATGGATGAGGCACGGATGAGCACTGATGTGGCACGGATGAGGCATCGATGTGGCACGGATGAGGCATTGATGTGGCATGGATGAGGCAATGATGTGCATGGATAAGGCACAGATGGGCATGAATGAGGTACAGATTGGCATGGATGAAGCACATATGAGGCACAGATGGGCATAATTGAAGGACATATGAGCATGAATGAGGCACATAGGGGCATGAATGGGGCACAGATAGACATGAATAAGGCACATGTGGGCATGAATGAGGCACAGATGGGCATGAATGAAGCACAGATGGGCATGTATGAGGCACAGATGGACATGAATAAGGCACATGTGGGCATGAATGAGGCACAGATGGGCATGAATGAAGCACAGATGGGCATGAATGGGGCACAGATGGACATGAATAAGGCACATGTGGGCATGAATGAGGCACAGATGGGCATGAATGAAGCACAGATGGGCATGAATGAGGTACGAGTACTGCTGCAGTCTCCCTCCTTTCCTCGCACGCTGTACTTATTGATGGGTACAGCTTGTGTCATGTACCTGATGCTAGAGTCTGGCTTATGCAGTGGGCAAGCTCTCTTACTACCCTGATTTGGGAACCCCTGGTAGTGAGGACAGGTGGTTCGAGAGTGCAGGATGGCACGAGGGCTGGACTTGGTTACAGATGGCAGGTGAAGGTCAACTGCAGGCAGAAGAGTAGTTATACAGGCCGGGTCGGTAACAGGCTGGTGGTGTGGTACAGATGGGTCAAGCAAGTGGATGGTTGGGCACAAGCAGGGTTGGCAACAGGCGGGCAGCAGAACTACACAGGGATCAGGCAGGAGCTGACGTGCGCGCCTGCGCACAGGAATCCTGGAGATCCATTTTGGGATTCCTGACAGCATGAGAGGAGAGAGCTGAACCAGAAATACGCCGGTTTGTTGACAAGCGATCACTCTGTCATTGGACCAATCGATCACATTGTAAAGGAGGGCTGTCATTGGTCCTTTACCCCGATCCGAATGCACCGGGTCTGGATGACCCCAGGATTACAGACATTCCCATGTGTGCCCCCCAGGGCAAGCGCAATTCTGGGAGGACGGACACCCTCCCAGAACAAGCCGACAACAATGTAGCCATCATTTGGCTATGGCCCGGTCGGCAAGTGGTTAAAGGTGGGAAGTTTGTGGCAGATAGAGAAAAAGATCCAATAGCAATGTTATTACCAGGCTGCAGCTAGGGGGAGCTCTAATGTTTCAAGTGTGACCACAGCGGAGGGATTCCATCTAGCTCTTCATTTTCAGCCTGAACATTAATTAAAGCCCCCAAAACATATATTTTCTGAAAACCCCCGAAACATTTATTTTCTGAACATTAGTTACAACCCCCAAAACATATACTCTCTGAAAAGAAAGGCCCTGGAGAATAAAATGGTAGTGGTTCCAGTTTTTTTTCTATCAGATGATGGTTTAGCAAGAGTAAATATGAAGAAAGAATACACCAAATTTATTATAAGTGCACACAAACACAATATAATATATAATTTGTTTGGTAAAATATAAAAGATGAGGTTGTGCCACGCAAAGAGATACCCAACATGCCAAATCTTAAAATTGTGTGTGATCCCACTTCCTTCCCCAAACTCATTCCCCTACTATCGCTTTATTTTCTCTTCTAAAATCCTTTCTAGGTGTCTAAAATGATAGAAAGGTAATTGGAGAGGAAAGATGGCTATATTTTTGTCATATGGACCCTACTCTATATTGATACCTTATAACTTCTTGTGTTACATCAGTGCAATGACGAAAAAACTTTGGTCCCCAAAAATAGGCTGTAGGTGACGCTTCAAAAGCCCAGTTCATCAGCTTAGAGTTAACCGTGAATACTTGGGGGCTCAAAAATTTGGGAGGGGTAAGTGCTTTTGAGCAACTTTAATATTTTAATCACACAGGCAACATATTCATACACCATGGGTTATAGTCACGTACTTTCAGGTGATTGGACACTGGCAAGCTTTTGAGGACACACCCTCCCGGGCACTTTTCCTTTAATCCTCCCCCACCCAGTGAGTCCTCAGTTTTAAAGACAATGGACCTCTTCTCCTTCCTGTAGGAATCAGCTTCAATATTTTCTTATTTTTAATTTTATTTGAATTCTTCAATCAACACCTCGCCTTCTTCTAACACCTATATACAAGCATTGGGTCTGGATCAAAGCAAGAGATCAGTGCATCAGATCTTGGGAGCCCTACCTGGACCCCATGCTGGGACGGCAGCCTATAATGTTGCTTCAGGCACTGAATCCAGTGTGGGGCACTCATATCGGCACTTGGGGCAACTCATTGCATTATCTGTAGGGTGCTATACAGATCCAGGGTCTTGCTCCATCGCTGTGGAACCCAGTCCCCGAAGACTCCTTCGGGGGTATGCCCACCATGATGGATGAAGCTTGGACTTTATATACAATACAGCATCTTGGACAGGTACAGTGCCTTGGAAAAGTATTCATACCCCTTGAAATTACATCCACATTTTGTCATGTTACAACCAAAAACGCAAATATTTTATTGGGATTTTATGCGATAGACCGACACAGAGTGGCACATAATTGTTATGTGGAAGGAAAATGATAAATGGTTTTGAGTCAATACTTTGTAGAAGCACCTTTCGTTGCAATTACAGCTGCAAGTCTTTTTGGGGAGGTCTCTACCAGCTTTGCCCATCTAGAGAGGACATTTCTGCCCATTCTTCTTTACAGAATACCCCAAGCTCTGTCAGAATGGATGGAGAGCGTCTGTGATCAGCAATTTTCAAGTCTTGCCACAGATTCTCAGTTGGATTTAGGTCTGGACTGTGACTGGGCCATTCTAACACATGAACATGCTTTGATCTAAACCATTCCATTGTAGCTCTGGCTGTTTGTTGAGGGTCCCTGTCCTGCTGGAAGGTGAACCTCTGCCCCAGTGTCAAGTCTTTTGCAGACTCTAACAGGTTTTCTTCTAAGATTGCCCTGTATTTGGCTCCATCCATCTTCCCATCAACTCTGACCAGCTTCCCTGTCCCTGCTAAAGAAAAGCCTCCCCACACCATGATGCTGCCACCACCATGTTTCACGGTGGGGATGGTGTGTTCAGGGTGCTGTGCAGTGTTACCTTCTTCCACATGTTTGCTGTGTCCCCCACATGGCGTATCGCAAACTGCAAACTGGACTTCTTATGACTTTTTTTCAACAATGGCTTTCTTCTTGCCGCTCTTCCATAAAGGGCAGATTTGTGGAGCACGACTAATAGTTGTCCTGTGGACAGATTCTCCCACCTGAGCTGTGGATCTCTGCAGCTCCTCCAGAGTCACCATGGACCTCTTGGCTGCTTCTCTGATGAACGCTCTCCTTGCCCAGCTGGTCTGTTTAGGCGAACGGCCATATCTTGGTAGGTCTGCAGTTGTGCCATACTCTTTCCATTTTCGGATGATGGATTGAACAGAGCTCCGTGAGATGTTCAAAGCTTGGGATATTTTTTTATAACCTAACCCTGCTTTATACTTCTCCACTTTATCCCTGACCTGTCTGGTGTGTTCCTGTGGCCTTCACGATGCTGTGTTTTCGCTATGGTTATCTAACAAACCTCTGAGGGCTTCACAGAACAGCAGTATTTATATTGAGATTAAATTATACAGAGATGGACTCTATTTACTAATTAGGTGAGTACTGAGTATCAAGGAACAACGATGAATAAAAGACTCACGGTTAGTAGCAAAGCCGGCAGAGGTCCAAGGGATAAACCAGAGACAGCGTCAGGGACAGGCAAGGTTCGGCAACAATCGGGCAACAAAGTACAAGAGGGTAATCCAAAGGCATAGTCGGGAACAAGCAACAAACAGGATAAATGGCTGGCAGAAACTAAAACCTATACCCAGGCAAAGACAGGAAGTGAGGTTTTATCGGAAACAAATTGAAGTGACTGCCTACAGCTGGCCATTGGGTGGAGCCAGAGTCACCATCCAAAAGCAGAAGATACCCAGGACTCCACAAAGATTATAGTTACTCCGAGGCTAAGGCCATAAGGAACTGACCACAAGAACGCAGGTCCCAGGATCGATCCCTGGTGAAGGCGTGACACCCTATACCTCCACCCATTACTCTATAAATAAGACAATGTCTGGAATGTATTCACTTCACAGTGCAAACATTTCAAAGTTGCCGCTAAAATTCAACCTCTCAGAACTCAGTCTTAGGTGGATGATCAGTTGTTACATCACATAATTGGTCACATCCTTTAAGGCCACTTCCACCTAGAGCTCTTATAAGGTACTCAGGTTCCTCCGGCCAATGATTGGATTCATAGCAGGATGGCCTACATCTGGGTTACCATGTACTCTTCACACACACCCTATCTCCTGCACCCCACTCCATGAGGACCCCACAGGGAAATACCCCTCACTTGTAGCTATGGTGGAGACCAGGTGAAAGGGAGTCAGTTCTAAATCACAAGAGAACATTTGCTCTGCTGAAGGCCCACTCAATGCCCTCCAACGTGTCCCTTGCACCAGGACACCAATGTCCGTATCCAGTTCTAGCTCTATCTCAGGCACATCACATATGGCCTACCTCACCAAAGCAGAATTTTCTGTCACCATACCTTGGACTGATTACACCTTAATACGGCCATCTTTGTCCAGAGCTCTAAAACACCCCGCCTCTTCTCCCACTCCAGTTTCCAAACTGGAGTCAGATCCCGATATGCCGGGCCTAGAGGATGCAGAGACAGGAGGGAATGAAGAGGATATGGATGCCGTACTGGAGGAGGCTCTAAAACACCCCGCCTCTTCTTCCACTCCAGTTTCCCAACTGGAGTCAGATCCCAATATGCCGGACCTAGAGGATACAGAGACTGGAGGGAATGAAGAGGATATGGATGCCGTACTGGAGGAAGGTGCGGAGGATTTCGCTCCCCCACGTTGTCATAATGATGAAGAAGGACCTTCACACAACACGCTTGCTAACGTTGAAAAGCTCATTGCCTCTGTCTGCAAAATCCTTGGCATTACACCACTTGGCTCTCCTCCATTTCACCATCACCCTGTGGGCACAAAGAGACCAAAAAAGGCTTACAGAACATTCCCTGTCCATGAACAGATAGAATGAGCAGTCTATGGGGATTGGGTCACTCCTGAAAGGATTGGCTTCACGCCCATTTGTTTAGATTCATCTCTATCCCGGGAATGACCGGTTGAATGGGAGGGGTTGTGTCACCAATTGTCTGTGGCCATGGACTGTCTAATTGGAATGAGCCGAACTGCTTAGGGTTTGGTTTGAGCGGGGTTTGGCAAACGTCAAAAGATGCTTGAAGGCCAAACCTGAATCTCATTGAGCCGAGTCTGTCAAATTAAAAATGCCCATTTTCTGGGCTAATAGGCAAGGAGGTGTAAAAAACAAAAATGGGGATGGGACACTGCCCTGGGGAATATGTACCAATGCAAAAACATTTTTTTTAGTTCTATTCAGCCAGGAGCAATGCTCTTTTAAAAGTGAAACATTAAAAACGTCCAATTCCTTTAAATACCATGCCTGGGAGTTGTCCTAATCCTGGGCGGGTCCTAATCCTGGAGGTGTCCTAGTCCTGGGCGGGTCCTAATCCTGGGTGGGTCCTAATCCTGGAGGTGTCCTAATCCTGGAGGTGTCCTAATCCTGGATGGGTCCTAATCCTGGAGGTGTCCTAGTCCTGGGCTGGTCCTAATCCTGGAGGTGTCCTAATACTGAAGGTGTCCTAGTCCTGGGCGGGTTCTAATCCTGGGGGTGTCCTAATCCTGGGCGGGTCCTAATCCTGGAGGTGTCCTAATCCTGGGCGGGTCCTAATTCTGGGCGGGTCCTAAGCCTGGAGGGGGTCCTAGTCCTGGGCGGGTCCTAATCCTGGGCAGGTCCTAATCCTGGGTGGGTCCTAATCTGGAGCGGGTCCTAATCCTGTCTGTGAAGGGGGGTATCTCTGTGATGTACAGAACACTGCAGCAGCACCGACATTTACAAAGGAAAAAGTGTCTAAAATTGCTGATAAATGGCATTTCGTTGCCAGCACACGGACCCCTCTAATGCTCTGCTATGTATTTTGGAGGGGTCCCTGTGCTGTTTTTTTTTAATAAGGAGCCGACATTGAAATGTCATTTGCTGGCAATTTAAACTCTATAATTTTTCTTTGTAAATTCTACATTTGCTGTAAGAAGAATGAAAAATAAAACACATGGCATAGAGTCCCCAAAAATTACAGACCTCCAGTGGTGGCTGGTGGTATATTTTTTTTGGGGGGGCAACAATCCACCCATCGCCAGTCACCCCCCCCCCCCCGGTCGGTCACCAGCCCCGCACTTACCCCATCTAGGTTACGGGCTTCCTTGTCTTCACAGTGGCTTCCCCTGCATCTCCTCCCTCCTCCTCCTTGGCAGTCAATAGGACCGCTTCTCCTCTCGACCAATTGGCCCACTACCTGAGCCGGGATTGGCTAGGAGGAGAATCAGGTAGACAATAGCGAATATTAATTCGCTATCGTCACACAACTGAGTGGGGTTGGGGCGCATGTGCTTCTAAAAAATAAAAGCCCCATTGGAATTCATGTGTCCAAAGCCCTGCATGTAGATTAGGGGCCGGGGGCATGGATTATGGGGGCGGCACCCCCTATGGACGGGCCGCCGCTGATCAGACCCATTGAGGAAAGGGGATCCTCACGTAAAAAAAAAAAGAAAGAGGTTCCCCAGGAAATCCATAACAGACTCTTAGTCTGAGCATGCAGCCTGGCTGACCAGGAATGGGGGATGGGTGTTTGATAGTATTTAACAGCGAAAATAATAGATTCAATATGGCTGAATACCCATTTAATTCGGCCATTCTCTGAATCTTCAAAGAAAAAATTCAGTAGTAACATTGGTTGAGACAAAACTTGGAGCTCATTCCTCGTGGTCAGTGTAGAGGTCCTTTACATTGGTAACTAATGGGAGAAGAACCCCCTTATATTAGTGGTCAGTGTAGTGGTTCCTTACATTGGTAACCAATGGGAGAAGGAGCCCTTATATCAGTGGTCAGTGTAGTGGTTCCTTACATTGGTAACTAATGGGAGAAGAACCCTCTTATATCAGTGGTCAGTGTGGTGGTTCCTTACATTGGTGACCAATGGGAGAAAGATCCTCTTGTATCAGTGGTCAGTGTAGTGGTCCTCAACATTGATGACCATTGAGAGAAGGATCCCCTTATGTCAGTGATTAGCGTAGTGGTCCCTTACATTGGTGACCAATGGGTGGCTGGTGCTGGATGATTTTAGGGGGGTGCGGACGGGCCCCTCCAGGTCCGCAATCACCCTACAGCTGGAGCTCTCCAGTGGTCACGGCTCCCCTGGCGCAGCTTCTGTATTGACTCGGTCTTCTTTTCGGGTTCTGGGTCTTCGGCCTCCTGTCCTGGTTGGCCGGGCCAGGAAGCCAATGGCGAGTGTTGATTCGCTGGTATCGAAAGGTGTTTTCATTTTTGATTGTGCAGGCTAGGGGGGGCAGATTGTGTGGGCTGGGAGGGGGGGCGGCACCCCTTGTGGACCAGCCGCCACTGGTAGTGGTCCCTTATATTGGTGACCAATGGGAGAAGGACCCCTCTTATATCAGTGATTACTGAAGTGGCCCCTTACATTGGTGACCAATGGGAGAAGGACCCCCTTATATCAGTGGTCAGTGTAGTGGTCCCTTACATTGTTGACCAATGGAAGAAGGACCCCCCCCCTTATCAGTGGTCAGTGTAGTGCTCCCTTACATTGGTGACCAATAGGAGAAGCACCCCCTTATATCAGTGGTCAGTGTAATGGTCCCTTACATTGGTGACAAATGGGAGAAGGATCCCCTTATATCAGTGGTTAGTGCAGTGGTCCCTTACATTGGTGACCAATGGGAGAAGGACCCCCTTATATCAGTGGTCAGTGTAGTGGTCCCTTACATTGGTGACTAATGGGAGAAGGACCCCCTTATATCAGTGGTCAGTGTAGTGGTCCCTTACATTGGTGACCAATGGGAGAAGGACATCCTTATATCAGTGGTCAGTGTAATGGTCCCTTACATTGGTGACAAATGGGAGAAGGACCCCCTTATATCAGTGGTCAGTGTAGTGATCCCTTACATTGGTGACCAATGGGAGAAGGACCCCCTTATATCAGTGGTCAGTGTAGTGATCCCTTACATTGGTGACCAATAGGAGAAGCACCCCCTTATATCAGTGGTCAGTGTAGTGGTCCCTTACATTGGTGACCAATGGGAGAAGGACCCCCTTATATCAGTGGTCAGTGTAGTGGTCCCTTACATTGGTGGCAATTGGGAGAAGGACCCCCTTATATCAGGGGTCAGTGTAGTGGTCCCTTACATTGGTGACCAATGGGAGAAGGACCCCCTTATATCAGTGGTCAGTGTAATGGTCCCTTACATTGGTGACAAATGGGAGAAGGATCCCCTTATATCAGTGGTTAGTGCAGTGGTCCCTTACATTGGTGACCAATGGGAGAAGGACCCCCTTATATCAGTGGTCAGTGTAGTGATCCCTTACATTGGTGACCAATGGGAGAAGGACCCCCTTATATCAGTGGTCAGTGTAGTGATCCCTTACATTGGTGACCAATAGGAGAAGCACCCCCTTATATCAGTGGTCAGTGTAGTGGTCCCTTACATTGGTGGCAATTGGGAGAAGGACCCCCTTATATCAGTGTTCAGTGTAGTGGTCCCTTACATTGGTGACCAATGGGAGAAGGGCCCCCTTATATCAGTGGTCAGTGGGAAGACTGTCCCCCCCCTTACAGATCATTTATGTCAGTTGTTGCTGAGGGACAGAAATGGTTCATTGCTCAGGGAACCCCTAAAAACCTTTGGAGGAACCCTGGCTGAGAAAGGCTGGACTAGGCAGTAATCTATTTCTCTCCCCCTTGGCGGAAGTGGAGATGACCCCATCTATAAGGATGTAGCGCACCCCCAAAGGAACCACTTGCTATGGCTGTCTCTTTCTCCAAACTCAGTGCACACACAGCATTTCCTTTTCCTCAATTGCTCAATAATGGCCCAGGGAGTGTATTTTATGCTTTTATTACTGCAGTAATCTTGGATGGGGTGAAGGGGACACGCAGGATACCCCAAAAGAAAATTGAATTGACCGAAGACACTTCTTTTCACACATTTCTGACAGAGAGCTCCCACCATGTTCACTGCTGGCTAATGGGGTTACCCTCTTGAAGGACTGGACTCAGGAGCCACACTCCTCTACTCCAGCTTTTGACTATTTATAATCTCTCCAGCCACCTACTTGACACACCACCCCAGGGATTGGCTGGGTCACCATAAATATTCAGGCTGCCTTTCTTTTTTTGTAATTCCTTTATTTAGAAACAAAAGAGGTGTAAATACAATGAAGATTGTCACAGCAACAAAGACACTTAAAGGATACACTGGAGTGGGTTCAGACCAAGAGATTTAGAGTGCTCAAAAACCAGTAATATTGCTTGTTTGGCTTGGTTGGAAGCCCCATGAAAAAGGGGTTTGGGACTACTGGTCAGCGAGGGTGGGAGCACCATCACCTCACCCTTCCGTAGGCCAGCTTCGAACACCACCGGTTATGGGACTTGAAATAGGTCTTAGTGTTTCACATTTTATTTTATGTTGAGAACATGGGGGGAAAAGGCGTCCTGGGGTGATATATTCCGGTGCTAATGAGAGTGGAGAGTCATACGGGACTCTGAGGAAAGGGTGGCATGGGGATCGGGTAGGATCCCCCACCCTTCCCATGCGCAACTGAGAACACTAAGGATAGGACAACAATGGGGACGAGTGTGAGCAAAGGGCGGGGAGGGGGGGGGGAATAGCGGGAAGAGGAAGGATGGGTACACAGAGAAACTGACTACCATCTAAGGCAAGGAGGAGAGGGGCAGGGAGAGGGATGGCGAGGTGGAAGAGGAAGCCAAGGAGTTTTCCCATTGCCCCCCGCCCGGACCGCACCGAGTGGCCCGATATGGCCTGAAAATCACAACATCGCATCAAGGTAGAGCTCAGTGAGAACATAGTAATTCCATGGTCTCCATGTCTCGCGGAAGGCCTCCTCGCGCCCGTGAAGGGTCGCCGTGAGATCCTCCTTGTTTCGCAATTCATTGATCTTCCTGAACCACATTGCTTTGGAGGGGGGGTTCTCTGATCTCCAGCACAGGGGCACGCAAGCCATGGCCGCATTCAGCAGTTGGATTGTGAGTGAGGATTTATATTTCCCGACTGGTCGGGGAGACAGGTGTAACAGACAGGCCGCTGGGTTACCCTCTACGTCCACACCCGTAAGGTGTCAGGCTGCCTTTCTATTCTTTCTTCCACTGAGAATAAAGAATCCTCCAGAAAGCCAGGGAAAAGTAATCAGATCAGCAGCCTGTGAAACACTGAGCAGACTAAACCAATCAACCAATCCTCCTCTGAGAACAGAGGAGCTAAACTAAATTTACCAATCATCCTACACTGACTGAGAGGGTGCTACAAGGACAATACATTCCCAGAGGCGAGACGTTTCTCAGGGCTGTAGTTCCTCTGACCTCCACAAGGTGGTGATCTTCTCACTTCTACCCAGACAGGAAGACTCTATGGAAGACAGGAAGTGATGTCATGTACAGACAGGAAGTGATGTCATCTATAAATAGGCAGTTCCAGACGAGAGGGGATTAGAGAGGAGACGTCGCTGGAAGTGGCAGCAGAGGAGGTAATAAGATTTTATTTTCTATTTACACCCAGTAACCCCCCCGTCATGTCCGTCCTCTTCCTCCATAGTCACTGTGAGGTCTTTTATCTCCAGCAGATGATGATACACACATATATAGTGTGGGAACCTAGATTAACTAGATGGCGGGTGGAGTGGAGGGTGATCAGTCCTCGGATCTCCCCACCCATGAGTGAACTCAGAAAAGACGATCATTTCATCACTTCCAGGCTCAGAGCCGTCATTCAACGGTCACTGTGGTCGGGGAAGAAGGTGATTAATCCCAATCTGTCCTTCATCAGCTTCACTGGGGTCCATAGGTGATGTTATTAGGGGGTTATTACTTTTTTTAAAAGCCCATCACCTAAAGGAGCATTTAACCCTTAAATAACGGGGGCAGCCCCACTCCGAGGGTCGTACGGTCATTTAGGTGTGAGGGAACCAGGAAAATCACCTTTACCGACCCGGTCCTCTGCCTCCTCGGCTGTCAGCGCTCTCTTCTACTTCCCTACAATGGACTGTACCACCTCCTGCCCAGTGACGGGCACTGCATGGCATCAGAGAATCTGTGACCCATGGAGCACAGGGAAGAAGAGGCTGTGTGGACCGTCCTACAACTCGGAGGAGCCTGCGGAGATGGAGGATCAGGGGAGTAAAAGTGCTATTTTTGTGAACAAAAATAGACTTTGCCCGGACTGACTTCTGTGATCCAGCATGACATAATTACGGAACCAGGTGTTTGCATAAATGTAAAGCCTTATAAAATACCGGAAGCTAGGCGCAAGGCAGTTGCACAGGAAATCAAGAATATGTTGGAATCCCACAGTGTCTTGTGGAGCCCCATAGTGCTGGTCCCAAAGCCAGACGGTACTATAAGGTTTTGTAATGACTTTAGGAAGCTAAATAGTGTCTCCAAGTTTGATGCGTACCCAATGCCTGGGGTCGACGAGCTTAACAGGTTGGGAGGGGCCCGGTATATAACAACCTTAGACAGGGGTAAAGTCCTGGAAAAAGTGTGGGAACTCACCCAAGATCCCCCCCCACCTCAAAAATAAAAAAGTGTATGTGTGTGTGTGTGTGTGTGTATATGTATGTATGTATGTATGTGTGTGTATATATATATATATGCACACACACACAGATATATATACTGCTGGATGGTACTACTGGGGGTACTGGTACTGCTGGGTCTACGGGTACTGCTGGGGGTACTGACGGATGGTACTGCTGGCTGGTACTACTGGGTATATGGGTACTGCTGGCTGGTACTGCTGGGGGTACTGCTGGGTATACGGGTACTGCTGGGGGTACTGGTACTGTTGGGGGTACTGCTGGATGGTACTGCTGGGGGTACTGCCAAATGGTACTGCTGGGGGTACTGTCGGATGGTACTGCTGGGGGTACTGTCGGATGGTACTGCTGGGGGTACTGACGTATGGTACTTCTGGCTGGAACTGCTGAGGGTACTGCTGGCTGGTACTTCTTGGGGTACTGGTACTGCTTTGTGTACTGGTACTGCTGGGTGTACTGGTACTGCTGGATGGTACTGCTGTCCAAGACTGCGGGTTCCCAACCCGCCGTCCCCAAGCATCACTGCTGGCTGGTACTGCTGGGTATAAGGTTACTGCTGGGGGTACTGGTACTGCTGGTTGGTACTGCTGGGGGTACTGTCAGATGGTACTGCTGGGGGTACTGTCAGATGGTACTGCTGGGTATATGGGTACTGCTGGGGGTCCTGCTGGTTGGTACTGCTGGGTATACGGCTACTGCTGGGGGTACTGGTACTGCTGGATGGTACTGTTGGGGGTAATGTCGGATGGTACTGCTGGGGGTACTGCTGGGTATATGGGTACTGCTGGGGGGCACTGGTACTGCTGGGTGGTACTGTTGGGGGTACTGTCGGATTGGTACTGCTGGGGGTACTGCTGGGTATACGGGTACTGCTGGGGGCACTGGTACTGCTGGATGGTACTGTTGGGGGGTACTGTTGGATGGTACTGCTGGGGGTACTGTTGGATGGTACTGTTGGGGGGTACTGTTGGG
>BLSH010130593.1:37742-52940 GCA_018402905.1 Glandirana rugosa | reverse complement strand
ATAAGGATTAGAGTTGAGCGAACACCTGGACGTTCGGGTTCTGCGGGTTCGGCCGATCTTTCCGGAAACGTCCGGAACTTTTCGGCACAAAAATGACTGTAAAAAAGTCCTGGAAAGTGCTAGAGGGCTGCAAAAGGAAGAAAAATGGGAGATGTGATGTTATTAGATCTGCAATCTGTCCCTTAAGATCGTTCTGTAATGCAGGATGAGAGATCGTTCTGTAATGCAGGATGAGATGTTATAGATCTACAATCTGTCCCTCAAAGCAGTAGTAGTAATCTCTACCTAGTTATTATCACTGCAATCTGTCCCTCACAGCGCTGGCAGCATCCTCTCCCTACACTAACCTGAGAGCATGGGACATGCAGCACTGTGACTCCAGCCTCATATAGAGGCTGGGTCACGATACACTGGCCAATCACAGCCATGCCATTAGTAGGCATGGCTGTGATGGCTTCTAGGGAAAACCAGTGAAACGCTTGTTGATTGGCTGCCCTGCAGCTATTCAACATGCGTGATCAACTACCAGAACCCAGAACCCGAACCCGGACTTTTTCTCCAACGTTCGGGTCTGGGTTCGGAACACGGACACCCAAAAGTTCTGTACGGACCTGAACGTTACAGTCCGGGTTCGCTCAACTCTAATAAGATTATACAGTACATACACACACAGCACAAGGCCGTGTTCACGCGAGACGTTTCTCGGGCCTGTAGTTCCTCTAAACTCCACAAGGTGGTGATCTCACTTCTACCCAAACAGGAAGTCTCTATGGAAGACAGGAAGTGATGTCAGGTGCAGACAGGAAGTGATGTCACATACAGACAGGAAGTGATGTCAGGTACAGGCAGGAAGTTCCGGGTGAGAGGTGAGTCGGGAGGAAGTAGAGAAGAGACATCGCTGGAAGTGGCAGCAGAGAAGGTAATAAGATCTTATTTTCTATTTACACCCAGTAACCCCCCCGTCATGTCCGTCCTCTTCCTCCATAGTCACTGTGAGGTCTTTTATCTCCAGCAGATGATGATACACACATATATAGTGTGGGGACCTAGATTAACCCCTTCAGGGGCAGAACATTTCCCCCACTTATGGGGCCGGGACATTCTCTCCATTTTGGAGATGTGTCCCCTTTCCCACCAATCGCCTGCTCCTCTTAGCAGTCTCTTGTAACGAGGGATTGGATTCGGGTTTTACTGAAATTCACATTTCCACACCCTTCCTTTGAAGATACCGACCCCTCCCCCACGCCTGACTACCTCTTCCGTGTACCCCGGGCCCCTCTGCCCCTCCTGCAGGCCCGGGACCAGCATGGCGGACGGAGTGGAAGGTGATCAGTCCTCGGATCTCCTCTCCCGTGAATGAACCCAGAAGAGACGAGCATTTCATCACTTCCAGGCTGAGAGCCATCATTCCCCGGTCACTATGGTCGGGGAAGAAGCTGATTAATCCCGACCTGTCCTTCATCACCTTCACTGGGGTCCATAGGTGATGTTAGAGGGTCTAATAGATCCATGGAGTCTCCTAAAAGAGGACCTGTCATTTCTACTACGATATCACTGGGAAGGGGGGTGGTATTGACCGCACATTGTCACACCCCGGAGTGAGAGATTCAGGGGCTGTTATGCGGTTTTCTCTAAACTGATGACATGTAGGAGCTTTTACAGCGTTGTTTTTGGACCATGTTGGGGAGTGAAGAAGTTAGTTGCCATTTACCATAATTTTAAGGTTGACCTAATTGTGTGTGTGTGGGGGGGGGGGGGTTAGGTTTTTGTAGATGCAGATGTTACCGTGTGTGAAAAAAATGTATTTATTTTTTTAAAGCCCATCTCCGGGGAAAGGAAAATGGCCGACACCAAAATGAGCATTTACCCCTTACATAACAGGGGCAACCCCACTCCAAGGGTTACATGGCTGCGTCAGTGTAGGGAAACAGGAAAAACACTTAGCTGTCCTTCCACCTCTCCGATATTGTGAATTATTGAACAAATATTGTTTATAAATTGACCCATAGGTAACCCTTACTCGTTCAAATTCACATTTGTGCAGCCCACCTATTAACCCCTTATATTCCCATCGGAATATTGTACAACCAATAATTCTCTACTATCCGTCTACAGAGGAACGAGCAGAGATCGCCTGACCACATCAATGAGGATGGAGGAGGACCGGAGTCACATGACTGAGAAGATACTAAACCTCACCCTGGAGATCATCTACCTGCTGACCGGAGAGGTGAGGAGGATTCTGGGAGGTCACATGACATCACTCTTATCTCTATTAATAAAACACAGACCTGACCGGAGAGGTGAGGGGGATTCTGGGAGGTCACATGACATCACTCTTATCTCTATTAATAATACACAGACCTGACCGGAGAGGTGAGGTGAGGGGGATTCTGGGAGGTCACATGACATCACTCTTATCTCTATTAATAAAACACAGACCTGACTGGAGAGGTGAGGGGGATTCTGGGAGGTCACATGATATCACTCTTATCTCTATTAATAAAACACAGACCTGACCGGAGAGGTGAGGAGGATTCTGGGAGGTCACATGACATCACTCTTGTCTAGTGTGGTCAGTAGACCATGTTCTTATTGTAGACATTTAGATGATGTCAGATGATTGATGTCGGTTTATCTTTCTCCTGATCTGTAGGATTCTGTTGTAGTGAAGAAGTCTAGTGGGGAGCCAATCTCAGGAGGATGGAGCAGAACCCAGAGCCCCACCATGGTGCCTCCCCCTCCTTCTCCCATCCCTGAGAGGAACAAAGAGCAGAAGATCCTGGAACTGACCGCCATGATGGTCCATCTGCTGACAGGAGAGGTGAGCGGTGCTGGGAACTCTGGGACATTATCCAGTAACAGACAAGGGATGTGTCTGGATGGTGACTGTATCATTGTGTGTGTCAGGTTCCTATAAGGTGTCAGGATGTCATTGTCTATTTCTGTTACAATTGATGTCATTTTATTCTATATTCAGAGTGGAAACCTGAGCGTTTTTAAAGTTAAGGTTAAAGAAGAGATAAAAGAGGAGGATGATGAGGATGGGGTGATGGAGGAAGGACACAAAGATCTGTACCAGGACACCATGGTGGAGTCATCCAGGTACAGAAATCCACCAGAGAGATGTCCCCGTCCTCTGTATTCCCGGGATTCCACACAGGAAGGTCACAGCTATGCACAGCATCATCAGGTTGGTGGGAACGAGCGTCCAGAACACAAACGTAACTCATGTAGACAATGTGTGGACCCTACATGATGACTATCTTTTTTCTATTTGGTCTCACCAAGTTAGAAGTTATATTTTACAGATGTTATTGTTGATCCTTCTCTTGGTTTAGGGTGAAGCTCTGATTGATATAAAAGTTGAGGTTAAATCAGAAGAAGAAGAGAGGTGTGTGAGGGATGATCAGCAGTCTATGGAGGAGGATAGAATAACGGGGACATTTATAGAGGAGGACCCTCCTACAGAGATCAGCACAGGTGGGTCATTAACACTAAATCCATTCCTCCACCCATACTGCTCACTGATTGGTCCAGAGTTGGGCGGGGGCTGGGTGATATCAGCCTGTAATCCCCTGGTCACTTTCCTGAGCTGTGTTCCCCGTCCTGTATTCCTGTATTTCTCTCCGATAATCTTCCTTCTCTGTGCTGCAGACACAATTTATGGATCTAGACTGCATTTATGGAGATTCTGGGGTTCAACTGGAAGCAAAATGTTGATATTCTCCATAGGCGTTGCTCAGCCTAGGCACCTGGGGTATGTACCTTGAGTCTTTTGCCCCATGCCCGGGTCTAGCATGATCTCTGACAGAACAATTCCCCCGGGGTTACTTGCTGTGTTATTTGCTGGCTGTGCTGGGTGGAGGGATTTGTCTGTAGAGTCTCAGACCCAAGTCACTGAGTGCAGTCTCAGGAGGTGGGAGGCAGCGAGTGGTGTAGGACCTCTGCAACTTGTCTCCAGTAAACCTTTCAGCTTACACTGATTACTGAATACCAATATTATGAGTCCCGACCCCTGCACTATATACTCTGTGTTGTATATTACATACTCCTGACCCTCGTCCTATAATCCCCTCATCACTGTCACTCCTATAAAAGACAGTTCTCGTTGTTTTCTCACTCTCTGACTAAGGTCCATGAATAAAGAAATGAACTGGTAGGAGATCAGAGGAGCCATTTACTCGTTACCTTGAGGGGGGAATTGTAAGATCCTCAGAGACAAAGCTGCCTGATGTGGGCGGAGTCCTGGTTTAGGGGAACCAATCAGCTGATGTCTAGTAATAATCTTTGTATTTCTATTTTAGTAGATGGACGGGAGATGAGGAAAACCTCAGAGGATCGTCTCACTTTGTCTCCAGACTGTAAAGTAGAAGATGAGGACATCACACAGTATAGTCCAGGAGAAAACCCAACTACTTCAAATGTCCATCCGGCACCACACAGTGTAGATGAACCATCGTATTCCTCTTATCCTGAGGAACCTCAGACTGTGAGGGACGGTGCCGGACCATCGTATTCCTCTTATCCTGAGGAACCTCAGACTGTGAGGGATGGTGCCGGACCATCGTATTTCTCTTATCCTGAGGATCCTCAGACTGTGAGGGACGGTGCCGGACCATCGTTTTCCTCTTATCCTGAGGAACCTCAGACTGTGAGGGACAGTGTCGTCCTTATAACAGATAAGAGGTTTTCCTGTGCTGAGTGCGGGAAATGTTTCAATTTAAAAGGCAATCTTGAGAAGCATAAAAGATCTCACACAGGTGAGAAGCCGTACTCCTGTCCTGAGTGCGGGAAATGCTTTTCTCAGAAAATCCATCTTTCAACACATCAGAGATCTCACACGGGGGAGAAACCATATTCCTGTCCTGAGTGCGGAAAATGTTTTGTACAGCTTTCAAATCTTATCATACATCAGAGATCTCACACGGGGGAGAAGCCCTATTGCTGTCCTGAGTGTGGAAAATGTTTTACACAGAAATCAGTTCTTATCACACATCAAAGATCTCACACAGGGGAGAAGCCATATTCCTGTCCTGAATGCGGAAGATGTTATGCACGGATTTCAAATCTTATCGTACATCAAAGATCTCACATTGGAGAAAAGCCCTATTCCTGTCCTGAGTGCGGGAAATGCTTTTTACAGAAGTACGATCTTTACAGGCATCAGCAATCTCACACAGCTGAAAAGCCTAATCTCTGTTCTGAGTGCGGGAAATGTTTTGTAAAAAAATCAGATCTTGTCACACATCTGAAGTCTCACACAGGGGAGAAGCCATTTTCTGATCCTGAGTGCAGGAAATTTTTCGTACAAACATCAGATCTTGTTGCGGGTCAAATGACTCATTCAGGGGAAAAGCCACATTCCTGTCCTGAGTGTGGGAAATGTTTTTCAAGGAGGTCCAATTTTCACAGACATCAGATGTCTCACACGGGGGAGAAGCCATATTCCTGTCCTGATTGTGGGAAAAGTTTTTCACAGAAGTCTGATCTTTCCAGACATCAGAGATCTCACACAGGGGGGAGAAGCCATATTCCTGTCCTGAGTGAGGGAAATGTTCCTCACTGAAGTCCTGTCTTCTTGTACATCAGGGGTCCCACACAACCCTGGAGGTGTATTAGTGAGTGTGGGAAATGTCTTGTATATGAATGTTGGTGGACATGTGGGGAAGAAGCACACCCTGATATACACCTCAGATATACTCCATGGCTGATCTTCATCATAGAAGAAACAGTTCATAAGGAGATCAGAGATCACCAAAGACATGGATGAAGTGTTGTACCGTGTTGGCCATTGATAGCAGGAGAAAAATAAAAATGGAGTCGTTACCTCTCATTGGCTGGGTGCATTTTGTGGTGTAAACTATTGCAAGAGGTCTGTTTTTTAAAGTCGTCTTCCAAAACGAAACGCGTTAACCCCACCACTTAAGAGGCGGTCCTCTAGGCCTTTTAAAATGAAAATGGAGTCATTACCTCTCATTGGCTGAGTGCATTTTGTGGTGTAAACTCTTGCAAGAGGTCTGTTTTCTCAAGTCGTCCTCCAGGACGAATCACGTTAACCGCACCACTTAAAAGGCGGTCCTCTAGGTCTTTTAAAATAAAAATGGAGTCATTACCTCTCATTGGCTGAGTGCATTTTGTGGTGTAAACTCTTGCAAGAGGTCTGTTTTCTCAAGTCGTCTTACAGGACGAAACGCGTTAACCCCACCACTTAATAGGCGGTCCTCTAGGACTTTTTACAATAAAAATGGAGTCATTACCTCTCATTGGTTGAGTACATTTTGTGCTGGAAGATTTCCAACATTTAGAGATCAATTTTTATAATTATTGGATACATGTGATAAGCATTTGTCCAGCCATGATGACTATTGGTTGTATTTCATTTATTTCAGTGATGGCGCCATGTGTCCCCGGCATTAGCTCCATCTAGTGGCTGAAAGAAGTATTTTTCCATTTTAAATCACTAAATAACATTCAACCAGCTTAGCAAATATCCTAATAACATTCTTTTTTTTTTTTTCCTCCCATTTCTATGCACATTTTTTTTATTTTTATGAATAGACCCCTAAATGTCAGCAGACGTTTACATAAAGATGGGAAATATGGAGCAGATAAATGAAAAGACCTCCCAGCAATGTTATTACCAGGCTGCAGCTAGGGGGAGCTCTGATGTTTACAGCGAAGTTTGGCAATTAATTTGCCACATGAGAATCTGGAAAGAGTTGAAATTGAAGCGCCACATCACTGCTAAGATGTCCAGATACAACTTTATTCCATGAAAGGTCAGGGGTACAATTGAAAAAAGTATCCGACGCGTTTCAGGGGTCTAAGAGCCCCCTTCATCAGGGCTAGAAAGAACATAAGATTTTCACATCAATCTGATATCGATAGAATATCCCCTCCATGGGGTCATAATTGTATTCCAAACGGTCAGTAGTAATGAAAGTGTCAAAATTATTACACAAAATGAGAATATGAGTGCTGAAGAAAAAGGAAAAAAAAAGGGTTATGTAATAATAAAAAAGGACTATAAACAATGTATCATTTGGTTCTTTCAAAGGGATGAACTTTGGTCTGTAAATGAGGGCAGTTTAACCACCTAAAGACCAGGCTTTTTCTGACCCTTGTTGCTTACAAGTTAAAATTTGTATCTTTTGATAGAAAGTGACTTAGAACCCTCAAACATTATATATATATATATATTTTAGCAGAGACCCTAGAAAATAAAACGAGCCCACCCACTTGTGTGACAATAGCAAATTAATATTCGTACATAGGATAGAGTCCACTGTAGGGTGCTCCGGCAAATAGCAGATTCCAGTAAGAAAGCCGGCAACTCCACATCCATATGAAATATTTATTGGTACTTGCTAAAAGAGTAAAAAGGGGCATGCATCATGGATGCAATCCCTCTTGTGTTCCTGCCGGAGCAGACTCTGCGTGGCATTATGGACAGGGCACTTAAGGCAAAGCTGCAGGAGAAAGAAGAGGACTTCCTTTCCTCTCAAGGCCTGCTTTATGCAAACACCATTCTTGCGACACCACGGAACACACAAGAAGAGAAGGATTCTTGCAGTTTTGGAGGCATTGAAGTAGAGAAAGACGTGAGCCAAACCTTAAGAGATGGATTTCAATCTCCAGACCCCTTGGGAGTAGTACACTGCTGGGAGGAGGCAGTTCCAAATACTGTAATCCTCAGCGACCCTGAGGGGTCCGCTTCTCATGCCTCCGAAAACTTGTGGTGCATGGGCTCCCTTATTCGTCAAAGCCTGTGAGAAGACCCGAGAATTTGTGGCATCAAGGAGAAGAGTCATTATTGGTTGGCAACCCTCCTTGGTCACCGTTACAAGGGGAAAAGTCTTGGAACTCACCCTGCCCTCGCAGAGGTAGCACAGGGTGAAATATCTTGAGGACACCTTAACCACTTGCCGACCGCCGATCGGCATCTGACGGCGGCAAAGTGGCTCGTTCCCGCAAATCGCCGTCATACGACGGCGGCTGCGGGAACGAGTTTAGTGAGCGCGGGCGTGCCGCCGGAGGCGCTCCCGCGCGCTCACTGTGTTCGGGGAGGGCCAGGGAGCGGGTGCGGCGGCTTCGATTGCCGCCGGCTACCCGCGATGGCCCCCCCGGAGCGAAGGAGCGGAGGTCCGTGTATGTAAACACGGACCTCCGCTCTGTGTGAGGGGGAAGGGCTGTGACCACTGCCTTCCTGTACGTGGAGGCTGTGACCACTTCCCTTCCCCAGCTAGGCAAGCCCCCCCACAGTTAGAACGCCCAGGGAACACAGTTAACCCTTAGAGCGCCCCCTGCAGGTTAACCCCTTCACTGCCAATGACATTTACACAGTAATCAGTGCATTTTTATAGCACTGATCGCTGTATAAATGCCAATGGTCCCAAAAAAGTGTCAAAATGGTCCGACATGTCCGCTGAAATATCGCAGTACCGCTAAAAATCGCAGATCGCCGCCATTACTAGTAAAAAATAAAAAAAAAATAAAAACCCCTAAAATGAATTCTAATCATCCGTAAACGCGACCACTTTTGCGCAAACCAATCAAGAAACGCCGATTGCGATTTTTTTTATCGCAAATATGAGGAAGAATATAAATCGGCCAAAAACGGTGAAAAAAAATGTTTTTTTATATTTTTTTTTTTGGATTTGTATTTTAGGAAAAAGTAAGAAATTTGGGTTTTTTTGCAAAATTGTTGCTCTTCTTTTGTTTATAGCGGCGATCAGAAATGACGCAGCGATGATCAAACACCACCAAAAGAAAGCTCTGTTTGTGGGAAAAAAAGGACGCAAATTTCGTTTGGGTACAACGACCGCATGACCGCGCAATTGTCAGTTAAAGCTACGCAGCGCCGAATCGCAAAAAGGGCTCCGGTCCTAAAGCTGGAAATCCTTCCGGGGCTGAAGTGGTTAAAGAGGAGTTTATTAACGCCTTTCCAGACCCTGGTGGGTTACAGACTCATGGAAAAGCTCGTTTTGAGGGTAATTTGAGGCTTGTTTAGTCCTCGGTGCCCATGGCTGTCCGCTTCCACATCCCATCAGCAGCGTGGTGGAAGATTATCTAGGGGTGAAAACAGACATGGAAAGCTTTCCAGTATATCAGTGGTCAGTTTAGTGGTCCTTTACCTTGGTTACCAATGGGAGAAAGACCACCTTTTATGAGTGGTCAGTGTAGTGGTCCCTCACATTGGTGGCTAATGGGGAAGGAACCCCTTATATCAGTGGTCAGTGTAGTGGTCCCTCACATTGGTGGCTAATGGGGAAGGATCCCCTTATATCAGTGGTCTTTTGTTGGCTTCTCCTAAAGGAGATCTGCATGTTAAAGGGACAGGCGTCCCTTCTGAGACATTTGTCTAATTTAGTAGCTGTATAACTGAATGTGATAGTTTGTGGAAGTGACAGGTTCTCTTTATTGCATCTGGGGTCTGTTATATAATCATAGGAGTATTGGATTGTGCTCAGTAACCTGGGTAGCAGGTGTTCTGTCAGATCAAGCAATCTATAGGATCAGCCAACATTGCCACTTACAGTGACGCACAAACAGCGGTGAAACAAAAAGCGTTTTTTTTTTGCATTCTGATGGGCCAACCTCACCATTAACCACTTCAATACGATGCACTTAGAACCCTTTACTACCAGACCAATTTTCAGTTTTCAGTGCTGTTGCGCTTTGAATGAGAATTGCGCGGTCGTGCGACGCTGCACCCAAACAGATTTTTTATCATTTTGTTCCCACAAATAGCGTTTGGTGGTATTTGATCACCCCTGCGGTTTTTATTTTTTGCGCTACAAATAAAAAAAGACCCAAAATTTTGAAAAAAAGAAAAATTCTCTATTTTTGTCACAAAACTTTGTAAATAAGTAAATTTTCTCCATCACTGGTGGGCACTGATGAGGCTACACTGATGAGGTGGCACTGATGAGGCTACACTGACGGGCACTGATGTGGCAGTACTGATTGGCACTGATGAGGCGGCACTGATGAGGTGGCACTGATGATGAGGCACTTATATGCAGAGATGATGAGCACTGTTAGGCGGCACTGATAAGCAGCACTGACGGGTACTGAGAGGTGTCACTGATATACAGCACTGATGGGCACTGATATGCAGCACTGACGGGCACTGCTAAGTGGCACTGATGGGCACTCATAGACAGCACTGATTGGCACTCATAGGTGGCACTGGGCACTGATAGGTGGCACTGATGGGCACTGATAGGTGGGCACTGGTAGGTGGCAATGGTGGGCACTAATATGTGGCACTGGTATGCATTGATAGGGGCACTGGTGGGCACTGATAGGGGCACTGGTGGGCATATATACTGATAGGGGCTCATTCCCTGGTGGTCTAGGGTGGCATCTGAAGGTGGCACTGAGTGCCATCCTCACTGAGCATTATGTCACTTACCTGGTGGTCTAGGGGGTTCTCCCTGGTAGTCCAGATCGGCTCCCTGGTGGTACCTGGTCGGCTCCCTGGTGGTCCTGGGTGGGCACATCCCTGGTTGTTCCTGGGCAGGCTCCCTGGTGGTCTAGGGTGGCGATCCGAGGGAGGGCTGTGCTGATAAATCATCAGCACAAACCCTCCCTGTCAGGAGAGCAGCCGATCGGCTCTCCACTCTTCAGGTCTGCAGACCCGATAAACGGCTTTCCTGTATTACACTGTGACCAGCCGTGATTGGTCACGGCTGGTCACATGGTAAAGTGCTTCGGATCGAAGCGCTTTACCGAGATCGGTATTGCGGGGGGTCAGACCACCGATCGCCGCGATGCGGCGGCTTGTTATCCTGAGGACGTCATATGACGTCCAGTCAGGATAACTAAGCCACTTCCCGGCCGTCATTTTGCATACAGCGGTCAGGAAGTGGTTAACATTGCTAACCATCAGATTCACCCATAGTCCTTACAGTGCATAATTAACGATAGGATTTTACTACCGTGGGTACTTCGCCCGCGGTAATAAAATCCCATCGTTCTTCCTGCGCATGCGCTATCAAGACTGTGGACGAATCTGATGGCTAGCAATGCTAACAGTGAAGTTGGCCCATCGGGACGCAGTTCAGACGCACAAAAACCCGCTTTTCGTTTACACCGCTGTTTGTGCGTCACCAAAATTGGTGACGCTGGCTAATCTGGAAAAATTGTATGGCCTGACACAACAACAGGCTTGTGACCTCTCTGAGCCAAGGCACAGAATCAAAGTAAGTGTCCCCAACCTTCTGTGAATCAGTCTTCTGATTCTACTAATTTTATAAGGTTGGTTTACTGGCTTGTCAGCCGACTCAGCAAGTGAACCCGAAGAATCGATTCATGAATCGGTTCATTTCAGAGAGGGATTCGAAATGAACCGATTCACTTAAAAAGAGTCGAACTTCCCATCACTGCACACTACGAGAAGTTTCTCGGGGGGCTGCAGTTCCTCTGAGCTCCACAAGATGGTGATCTTCACACTTCTACCCAGACTGGAAGTCTCTATGGAAGACAGGAAGTGATGTCAGGTACAGACAGGAAGTGATTCCAAGTATAAATAGGAAGTTCCGGCGAGAGGTGAGGTAGAAGTAGAGAGGAGACATTGCTGGAAGTGGCAGCAGAGGAGGTATTGAGATCTTATTTTCTGTTTACAACCAGTAACCCCCCGTCATGTTCCGTCCTCTTCCTCCATAGTCACTGTGAGGTCTTTTATCTCCAGCAGACGATGATACGCACATATATTTCAGCCAATATAAATCTGCCCTCCAAAAATACCATTCCTGCCTCCACACTGCCATCGAGACCTAGTTTATCACTCATTAACACCCTCTCACCCAGTCCCCGTCAACTCTTTTTTAACGCTCTACTTCGTCCTCCATTACCTCCACCCACCAACTTTCTCACTGCCCAGGAGATTGCTCATCACTATAAAAATAAGATTGATACAATTCGTCTCGAGATCTCCACTCTACAGATTTCTCACCCCCCTCATACTCTTTGTCCTCCTGCACAATCAATGCTCTCGTTTAACCCAGCTACCATAGAGGAAGTCACTAAACTTTTTTCTAATGCCCACCTAACCTCCTGCCCCCTGGACCCCGTTCCTTCTCAACTACTATGCTCACCCTCTGACTCTGTCCTACACTCTTTAACTCATATCTTCAACCTCTCCCTCTCTACTGGCATCTTCCCCGACCCTCTAAAACAGTGTTCCTCAACTCCAGTCCTCAAGGCCCACCAACGGGTCATGTTTTCAGGATTTTCCTCAGAAATGTGGTAATTACTAAGGCAGTGAAACTGATCAAATCACCTGTGCAAAATAATGGAAATCCTGAAAACATGACCTGTTGGTGGGCCTTGAGGACTGGAGTTGAGGAACACTGCTCTAAAACATGCACTAGTCGCTCCCATACCAAAAAAGGCCGCGCTGGACCCCACTAATCGTAACAACTTAAGACCCATCTCCTTACTCCCTTTTGCCTCCAAAATCCTTGAACGTTTAGTCTACAACCAACTCATTGAGAATAACCTTCTTGATCCCCTTCAGTCTGGATTTGTCCTCAACACTCCACAGAAACTGCTGTCCTAAAACTCAAAAAAGACTTACTAACAGGTAAAACCAATGGTCATTATCCCGTACTCTTACTCTTGGACCTTTCTGCTGCCTTTGATACAGTTGATCACCCCCTCCTCCTAAAAAAACTCAATTTGCTTGGTCTCCATGGCTGTGGTCTCCATTGGTTCGAATCTTACCTATCTCACCGCACCTTCAGTGTCACTTACAACTCCACTTCCTCCTCTCCAACTCCTCTCACCGTTGGGGTCCCCCAAGGTTCTGTCCTTGGACCCCTACTATTCTCGATCTACACGTCCTCCCTGGGTCAGCTGACAACCTCCCATGGCTTCCGCTATCATTTATATGCCGATGACACCCAAATCTCTCTCTCTACCCCTCAGCTCACCCCATCAGTCTCCTCACAGATCACTGCCTTACTAACAGACATATCAGCCTGGAGGTCACCGCGTTTCCTCCACCTGAATCTAAAACTGAGCTCATGGTATTTCCTCCCCCACGTGCCCCTTCCCCTGACTTCTCTGTTAAGATCAATGGCACAACTATCAGTCCGTTCCCTCATGCCAGGGTGCTCGGGGTTACCCTAGACTCTGAACTGTCCTTTCAGGCCCACATCCAATCCCTGTCAAAATGATGCCACCTCAGCCTCCGCAACATCTCTATAATATGCCCCTTTCTAACCAATGACACCACCAAGCTTCTAATTCACTCTCTGGTTATCTCTCACCTCGACTACTGCAACGCTCTCCTCATTGGATTACCTTTGCATACATTATCCCCCCTTCAGTCAATAATGAGTGCTGCTGCAAGACTTATCTATCTCGCCAACCGCTCAGTGTCCTCCACCCCTCTCTGCCAATCTCTCCACTGGCCTCCATTCAGTGTCCTCCATCCCTCTCTGCCAATCCCTCCACTGGCATCCATTCAGTGTCCTCCACCCCTCTCTGCCGATCCCTCCACTGGTCTCCATTCAGTGTCCTCTACCCCTCTCTGCCAATCCCTCCACTGGCCTCCATTCAGTATCCTCCACCCTTCTCTGCCAATCCCTCCACTGATCTCCATTCAGTGTCCTCCACCCCTCTCTGCCAATCCCTCCACTGGCCTCCATTCAGTGTCCTCCAGCCATCTTTGCCAATCCCTCCACTGGCCTCCATTCAGTATCCTCCACCCTTCTCTGCCAATCCCTCCACTGGCCTCCATTCAGTGTCCTCCACCCCTCTCTGCCAATCTCTCCACTGGTTTCCATTCAGTGTCCTCCACCCCTGTCTGCCCATCCCTCCACTGACTTCCGCTCACCCAACAAATAAAATTCAAACTACTAACAATAATTTACAAAGCCATCCACAACTCTGCCCTAAACTACATCACCAACCTAGCCTCAAAATACCAACCAAGCCACCCTCTTTGGTCCTCCCAAGACCTCCTGCTCTCCAGCTCTCTCATTGCCTCCTCCCACATTCGCCTCCAGGACTTCTCCCATCCTTTGGAACTCCCTACCCCAATTTGTCTTCTAATCTATCCATCTTTAGACGATCCCTAAAAACCCTTCTCATCAAAGAAGCCTCTCCTGCTTCTATCTAATACACTGTCTTACTTTCTCCATCAGCTCCTCCCCCACAGCTTTTACCTTTTGTATCACTTGACCCTCCCTCTTCGATTGTAAGCTCTAAGGAGCGAGGCTCTCTGATTCCTCCTGTAACAAATTGTGATGTAACTCTACTGTCTGCCTTCATTTTGTTAAGCGCGACACAAACTGCTGGCGCTATATAAATCCTTTATAATAATATATAGTGTGGGAACCTAGATTAACCCCTTCAGGGGAAGAATATTTGCCCCACTTACGGGGCCGGAACGTTCTCCTCATATTGGAGACCTCACCTTCTCCCATTAGCAGTCTCTTGTGACGAGGGCTGAGATTCGGATTCAGGTTGTAATGAAATTGGCGCCTGACTGCCTCCGCCATGTACCCAGGGCTCCTCTGCCCCTCCTGCAGGTCCGGGACTGGCATGGCGGGTGGAGTGCAGGGTGATCAGTCCTCGGATCTCCCCTCCCGTGAATGAACCCAGAAGAGATGATCATTTCATCACTTACTTTTTGTGACCCGTTTTCAGCAGACGGCGGGTTGGCGTCACAGAGGCGGTCCAGGCTCAGGAGAGATCACGCCAATATGTTCAGTATTTGCCCACAACCCTGGACCGGTACCCGGCTCAGCCTCTGAGCGAGGTACTGAGAGCCTCAGCCGGCCGCTCCCACCCCCTCCACAACCCAGCGCTCAGTGAGGGGGGGGGGGGTCAGAGAGCTGCTGATTTCACTTTCTCCATAATTTGTGACCCCTCAGACCCAAGTCATCGGCCTCCTGTGTGCTCTGGCTGTATTGGTCGGCAGATGTACCCTGCCTCTAATTTGTACAGTCCTACCACCATTATGTCCTGCAGCAACTGCTCTCCCCTACTATCTCCCTGTGCAGCAACTGCTTCCCCCTATTATCTCCCTGTGCAGCAACTGCTCTCCCCCTACTATCTCCCCGTGCAGCAACTGCTCTCCCCTACTATCTCCCCGTGCAGCAACTGCTCTCCCCCTATCTCCCCATGCAGCAACTGCTCTCCCCGTACCCCTCTATCCCCCTCTCGTCAACGACGTGCCCC
>BLSH010130593.1:21623-32074 GCA_018402905.1 Glandirana rugosa | reverse complement strand
CGTCCCTCACAGTCTGAGGAACCTCAGACTGTGAGGGACGGTGCCGGACCATCGTATTCCTCTTATCCTGAGGAACCTCAGACTGTGAGGGACGGTGCCGTCCTTCCAACACATAAGAGGTTCCCCTGTCCTGAGTGCGGGAAGTGTTTCAATGTGAAAGCCACTCTTAACGTACATATAAGAACTCACACCGGTGAGAAGCCGTATTCCTGCCCTGAGTGCGAGAAATGTTTTTCACAGAAGTCCAGTCTTTTAGTACATCGGAGGATTCACACGGGAGAGAAGCCGTTTTCCTGTCCTGAGTGTGGGAAATGTTTTGCACGGAAATCATTTCTTACCACACATCAGAGAACTCATACGGAGAATAGACCAGGAGAAAACCCGGCTACCTCAGATGTCCATCTGGCACCACACAGTGTAGATGGACCATCGTATTCCTCTTATCCTGAGGAACCTCAGACTGTGAGGGACGGTGCCGGACCATCATATTCCTCTTATCCTGAGGAACCTCAGACTGTGAGGGACGGTGCCGGACCATCGTATTCCTCTTATCCTGAGGACCCTCAGACTGTGAGGGACGGTGCCGGACCATCGTATTCCTCTTATCCTGAGGATCCTCAGACTGTGAGGGACGGTGCCGGACCATCGTATTCCTTTTATCCTGAGGAACCTCAGACTGTGAGGGACGGTGCCGTACTTCCAACAGATGATGGTTTTCCCTGTCCTGAGTGTGGGAAGTGTTTCAATTTGAAAGGCAATCTTAAGATGCATGAAAGATCTCACACAGGTGAGAAGCCGTTCTCCTGTCCTGACTGTGGGAAATGCTTTTCACAGAAGTCCAGTCTTTCAACACATCGGAGATCTCACACAGGGGAGAAGCCATATTCCTGTCCTGAGTGTGGAAAATGTTTTGTACACCTTTCAAATCATATCATACATCAGAGATCTCATACAGGGGAGAAGCCATATTGCTGTCCTGAGTGTGGAAAATGTTTTGCACAGAAATCGGTTCTTATCACACATCAAAGATCTCACACGGGGGAGAAGCCATATTCCTGTCCTGAATGCGGAAAATGTTTTGCACGGATTTCAAACCTTATCATACATCAAAGATCTCACATTGGAGAAAAGCCGTATTCCTGTTCTGAGTGCGGAAAATGTTTTTCACGAAAGTATGATCTTTCCAGACATCAGAGGTCTCACACAAGGGAGAAGCCACTTTCCTGTCCTGAGTGAGGGAATTGTCCCTCACTGAAGCCCTGTCTTCCTGTACATCAAGGGTCCCACACAACCCTGGAGGTGTATTAGTGAGTGTGGGAAATGTCTTGTATATGAATGTTGCTGGACATGTGGGGAAGAAGCACACCCTGATATACACCTCAGATATACTCCATGGCTGATCTTCATCATGTAAGAAACCGTTCATAAGGAGATCAGAGATCACCAAAGACATGGATGAAGTGTTGCACCGTGTTGGCCATTGATAGCAGGAGAAAAATAAAAATGGAGTCGCCTTTATGCATAATGATAATGTTGTACTTTGTCCTTTTTTTATTATTCATACCAATAAAAAAAAGTTTGAAAGTAAAAAATGGATTCATTACCTCTCATTGGCTGAGTACGTTTTGTGGTGGAAACTCTTGCAAGAGGTCTGTTTTCTCAAGTCGTCTTCCAGGACGAAACGCGTTAACCCCACCACTTAATAGGCGGTCCTCTAGGTCTTTTACAATAAAAATGGAGTCATTACCTCTCATTGCCTGAGTACATTTTGTGGTGGAAGATTTTACAACATTAAGAGATCAATTTTTTTAATTATTGGATACATGTGATAAGCATTTGTCCAGCCATGATGACTATTGGTTGTATTTTACTTATTGCAGTGATGGCGCCAGGTGTCATCGGCATTAGCTCCATCTAGTGGCTGAAAGCGGTATTTTTCCATTTTAAATCAATAGAAAACATTCAACCAGCTTAGCAAATATCCTAATAACATTCATTTTTCTTCTCCCTTTCGCACAGAGGGACTTTCCCCAGGTTAATTTCTATGCACATTTTTTATGTATAGACCCCTAAATGTCGAGAGACGTTTATATAAAGATGGGAAGTATGGAGCAGATAAATGAAAAGACCTCCCAGCAATGTTATTACCATGCTGCAGCTAGGAGCAGCTCTAATGTTTACAGCGGAGTTTGGCAATTCGCTTGCCGCATGAGAATCTGGAAAGAGTTGAGGTGCGCTCACTGTGTAGCAGGGGAGCCAGGGAGCAGGTAGGGCGGACTCGATGTCCGCCGGCTACCCGTGATCGCTCCCCCGCAGTGACAGAACGAGGATCGCTAATGTAAACAAGCGGATCCCCGTTCTGTCAGGGGGGGAGGATTGTGATCGTAGGCTCCCTGTGTATGGGAGTCGCGATCTCTCTCCTCCCCCAGCCCCCCACACAGTTAGAAACACTATCCAGGGAACACAGTTAACCCCTAGAGCGCCCCTAGTGTTAATCTCTCCCCTGCCAGTGACATTTATACAGTAATCAGTGCATTTTCATAATACCAATGGTCCCAAAAAAGTGTCAAAATGGTCCGACATGTCCGCCGCAATGTCGCAGTACCGCTAAAAATTTCAGATTGCCGCCATTACCATTAAAAAATAAACACCCCATAAGAGAATTCTCATCGTTTGTAAACGCGGCAGCTTTTGCACAAACCAATGGATATACGCGGATTGCGATTTTTTTTTTTTTTTTTTTTTTTTTTTTACTAAAAATATGAGGAACAATATAAATCGGCCAAAACTGATGAATAAATTTGTTTTTTTTAAATATTTTTTTGGGGATTTGTATTTTAGCAAAATGGAAGAAATATTGGGGTTTTTTGCAAAATTGTCGCTCTTTTTTTGTTTATAGCGGCGATCAGAAATGATGCAGAGGGGATCGAATACCACCAAAAGAAAGCTCTATTTGTGGGGAAAAAGGGCGACAATTTAGTATGGGTACAATGTCGCACGACCGCGCAATTGCCAGTTAAAGCGACGCAGCGCCGAATCGCAAAAAGTGCTCTGGTCCTAACATGGGAAATCCTTCCGGGGCTGAAGTGGTTAAGGTGTCAGCACACCAAGACATTTAGGGCGATGTAACGCTCCCAACTTTGTGGGAACAGTTTAGGGGTGGCCCCTTCCTGTACCAACATGACCGCGCACCATTGCGGGGCTGGGGGGGCTCATTGTTTCAGGAGGGCAGGCCCAGGGCAGAAAGCAGGCAACGGAAAGTAGACACTCCAACCTCCAGGAACTGCAGGACAGTGTACAAGGCCCTGCTGACTTTCGATGAAGTGAGTTAGGGAGCCTGAGTCCCACCGATGCAAGACAACCAGATATAGCCTGATGGGGAGGAACCATAAGTCTGCCATTACTACAACTAATAACAGAGATTTTCCGCAAGGCTGAGGCTTATGGAAGCACCAACAGCGGCCTACGTTCCAGGCAAGCAGACCAACTAAGCTGGAAGCTTCCCAGCAATGGCAAATGGTCAATCAATAGACACTATGTGGAGCCAGTCTTTGCCAGATGGGGACACGCAGCATAGACCTGATGGTGACACCAGAGAATACGCATGTATCAAAGCTCAGGTAGAGGTTCAGATACAACTAGGCGGTGGCTCAGGATGCCTTCTCGATCCCATGGCAGTTTCGCCTAGTGTTCCCTCTGATCCCACTAATCATGAGTACCTTGCTAAAGATTGCAAAGGAGGGAATTCAAGCTATCCTAATCCTATCCTTCTGCCCCCGGAGACCGCGGTTTCTTCTGCTCCTACAGATGGCCTCAGCCCTGCCAGTACACTTGCCTCTCAGAAGGCATTTACTACAGCAGAGTCATTAAATTGACCCCAATCCAGGGAGATTACAGTTTAGGGCTTGGCTGTTGCAACGTCTTTCAGATTAAGTAATTCCTACACTAAGTGGAAGGAAGGCTACAACAAATACTAAATATAGAGATGGGCAAACATTTTGAGCCGAACACCATCCTCCTCATCCTTTATGAACCAAGCTGGCACTAGTGCACAGCCCACCGCAGCTGCCAGAGCGGCTTATTCTGCCTCCTTGTCCACAGCTACTCCTGCCATAGCCCCGGCATCAGGCATGGAGGAGAAGTCAGCTGAGTTATTTGAACACAGAGTCAGCCACTCGCTCCTTGATGGTGCACAGCCATTACTTGATTCTGATTTTGGCTCTGAGGTAGAGGAAGGGACTAATATGAGCCTACAGAGAGGGGAGAACCCTAATAAACAACAAATTGCCAGTCATGTTCCCCCGCCGCAATGTATTGCCAAGTTGGTTCCAGTGATGGGGAGGAGGGAGGGGTTGATGATGATGAGGTCACTGATGAGACCTGGGTGCTGGATAGAGCAGAGGAGGAAAGGGCAGAGGGTGAACCAACTCCAACGAGGCAGGATGTCCTCCAGAGGAAGCCATCATGGAAGAGTAGAGAGCAGCCACCCTATTCTATCAGATTGTAGAGCTGTTATCTCCCGGCCCACTTCCCACAACTCAGCTGTCTGGGCTTTTTCAGCACATGCACAGCCGATCGCACTGTTGCTATTTTTCAATCTCTGCCGCAAGCAGATCAAGCGTGGCAAAAACACCAGCTATCTGGGTACCACATGCTTGACAAGGTATGTAACCTACCACCACTCAGGCCGTTGACAAGAGCATCTGAAAGCCACACACAAGGGACACAATTCTTTTCACTCCTCGCCTTTCCTCTCTTCCCCTGCTATATCTCCTGACCTCTTAGCAGCCTTCACTGACAGGGGTAATGGTATAGTGAAGGGTGTCACTGGTCCTTGCAACATGTCTGCCAGCAGCACATCACCAGCTGTAGGCAAATTTCTCTGCCCCAGCTGCTGCAGCCAAAAACAAAAACAAAAAATACAGTCCCTACCACCCACATGTCCAGTGTCTAAATTTCATCTTGTCCAAATGACTGGCTTTACAACTCCTGCCTGTCTGTCTGGTGGATTCTGCCCCCTTCCGTGATCTTGCAGAATGTGCTGTACCACAATGGCAGGTTTGCAAATGCTATTTATTTTCCGGTAAGGCCATTCCAGCTCTGTATCATCACATGGAAGGCAATGTTTTGGCATCATTGGGCAAAGCATTCAGCTGCAAGGTCCACCTTACTGCTGATTGGAGGTCCAGCAAGCATGGTCAAAGACGATACATTTCATTTACAGCACACTGGGTAACTCTGCTTGCAGGACAGAGCTTATTTTCCCGCCACATCTCCATACAGCTGGTGGTGATGATGCAACATCTGTCAGCTCCACCCCTCCATGCCCTCCTCTGCTGAATTGTCCTATGAACCACCAGTACTCCTAAGTGTTGAAGAAGCTATTCAATGAGTCTGGCTAAAAGATGCCATGCAGTGCTTCAGCTGGTCTGTCTAGGGGGCAGGGGCCACACGGGAGCAGAGATACTTGCAGCTCTGTGGAGGCAGTCCCAGAGGTGGTTCATGACACGCCAGCTTGAGCCAGGAATGGAAGTGTGTGATAATGACACTAACCCATAGGTGTGTACAGCCCATTGCATTAGGGTGTGTACCCCAAAGCTCAAACACACATGGCTTTCTCTGCAGCTTCAGCTGTACTGGACGGTGAATGAACAGGAAGTGCTCTGTGCTGAGCAGCTTCCTGTTCATTTACAAACTGAAGCATTACAAACAGTTTACTATGCTTCAGTTATGAATGGACACAGTTACTTAGAAAAGGAAGGCGCTGGTAAATTACATATTTGCTAGCCCCTTTCCCCCACTCTCCATCCTGAAACATCCCTTACACTTGGGGGGATAGAAGAGGAAGGAAACCAGCAGCGCTGCAGGGTGGGTGGGAGGCCAACATGGGAGATGTTTGGGCAGTAGGGTGAAATCAGCACTTCGCGTAGTGATTAGGGTGTGCCCAGGCACACCCCCGGTGCACACCTATGCACTAACCTCCTTTCCGCCCATTAGACAGGGAACGTTGACACATGTACCATGCCTGGCACATGTCCTCAGTTGGTGGTGCAGCATTTCTTAAACAGATACCTAGTGTTGCAATATCTTCTAAGGGAGGCCAGAAGGGTCTGTAGCTGTTTCAGAAGGTCATACACTGCCAGTGTTCGGTTGGCTGAAAATCAGCAGGAATTCCACCTGCCCGTAAAGCGCTGGATTTTTAACATTCCCACAGGTGGAACTCAACTTTGGCAATGCTGCAGCGGCTGAACATGCAGCAGAGGGCCATCAATGAGTACCTATGAGAGTATGGCACAGGCTCAGGGTGGCATCGGCTCGCCAATGGCTGCTGATAAAGGATGCATGCACTGTACTGTCACCATCTGAGGAGGCGACAAGGATGGTGAGCCGTGACAATGCATGCATCAGTAAATAGACACCAGTGCGGCGCTCTGAACAGGGGAAACCTCATAGAGCATACAGTAGGGTGCTCTGGCTACGATGTCCTCCAAACAGCAGATTCCAGTAAGAAAGCCGGCAACTCCACATCCATATGAAATATTTATTGGTACTTGCTAAAAGAGTAAAAAAGGGCATGCATCATGGACACAATCCCGCTTGTGTTCCTGCTGGTGCACACTCTCCATGGCATTATGGACAGGGCACTCGAGGCAAGGCAGCGGGAGGAAGAGAACGACTTCCTGTCCTTTCAAGGCCTGCTTAATGCAGACACCATTCTTGCGATGCTACAGAACACACAAGAGGAGGAGGATTCTGGCAGTTTTGGAGGCATTGAAGCAGAGGAAGACATGCGCCAAACCTTAAGAGATGGATTTCAATCTCCAGAACCCTTGGGAGTAGTATATGGCTGGGAGGAGGCAGTTCCAAATACTGTAATCCTCAGCGACCCTCCATAAACTTGCAGTGCATGGGCTCCCTTATTCTTCAAACCTATGAAAAAAACAGAGAATTTGTGGCATCAAGGAGAAGAATCATTATTGGTTGGCAACCCTCCTTGGTCGCCGTTACAAGGGGAAAGTCTCGGAAGTCATCATGCCCTCGCAGAGGGAGCACAGGGTGAAATATCTTGAGGACACCTCAAGGAGGAGTTTATGCAAAGCCTTTCCAGACCCTGGTAGGTTACAGTCTCATGGAAAAGCTAATTTTGGGGCTTCTGTTGGTCAAAGGAGAAGCAATGGAGAAAGGGGCCGCCTGAGTGATGCATTTCAAAACCTTTTTAGTCCTCGGTGCCTGTGGCTGTCAGCTTCCACATCCCATCAGGAGCATCTGCATCATATGGTGGAAGATTATTTGTGGGCGAAAACAGACATGGAGAGCGTTTCAGTATATCAGTGGTCAGTGTAGTAGTCCCTTACTTTTCTCTTATTGAGTGGTCAGTGTAGTGGTCCCTTACAGTAGTGACCAATGGGAGAAGGACCCCCTTATGTCAGTGTAGTGGTCCCTTACAGTAGTGACTAATGGGAGAAGGACCCCCTTATGTCAGTGTAGTGGTCCCTTACATTGGTGGCTAATAGGGGAAGACACCCTTATATCAGTGGTCAGTGTAGTGTCCCCTTAAATTTGTGAGCAATGGGAGAAGGACCCCCTTATATCAGTGATCAGTGTAGTGCTCCCTTACATTGGTGACCAATGAGAGAAGGACCCCCTTATATCAGTGGTCAGTGTAGTGGTCCCTTACATTGGTGACCAATGAGAGAAGGACCCCCTTATATCAGTGGTCAGTGTAGTGGTCCCTTATATTGATGACCAATGGGAGAAGGACCCCCTTATATCAGTGATCAGTGTAGTGCTCCCTTACATTGGTGACCAATGAGAGAAGGACCCCCTTATATCAGTGGTCAGTGTAGTGGTCCCTTACATTGGTGACCAATGAGAGAAGGACCCCCTTATATCAGTGGTCAGTGTAGTGGTCCCTTATATTGATGACCAATGGGAGAAGGACCCCCTTATATCAGTGATCAGTGTAGTGCTCCCTTACATTGGTGACCAATGAGAGAAGGACCCCCTTATATCAGTGGTCAGTGTAGTGGTCCCTTACATTGGTGACCAATGAGAGAAGGACCCCCTTATATCAGTGGTCAGTGTAGTGGTCCCTTATATTGATGACCAATGAGAGAAGGACCCCCTTATATCAGTGGTCAGTGTAGTGGTCCCTTATATTGATGACCAATGGGAGAAGGACCCCCTTATATCAGTGGTCAGTGTAGTGGTCCCTTACATTGATGACCAATGGGAGAAGGACCCCCTTATATCAGTGGTCAATGTAGTGGTCCCTTATATTGATGACCAATGGGAGAGGGATCCCCTTATATCAGTGGTCAGTGTAGTGGTCCCTTACATTGGTGACCAATGGGAGAAGGACCCCCTTATATCAGTGATCAGTGTAGTGGTTCCTTATATTGATGACCAATGGGAGAGGGACCCCCTTATATCAGTGGTCAGTGTAGTGGTCCCTTATATTGATGTCAGTTGTTACTGAGAGACAGAAATTGTTCATTGCTCAGGGAATCTCTAGAAGCCTTTGGAGGAACCCTGGCTGAGAAAGGCTGGACTAGGCAGTGATATATTTCTACCCCCTTGGTGGGAGTGGAGATGACCCCATCTATAAGGATATACAGGACATCCACACCCAGCACAAGGCCGTGTTCTCACTACCAGACGCTTCTCAGGGCTGCAGTTCCTCTGAGCTCCACAAGGTGGCGATCTCACTTCTACCCAGACAGGAAGTCTCTATGGAAGACAGGAAGTGATGTCAGGTACAGGCAGGAAGTGATGTCAGGTACAGATAGGAAGTTCCGGGTGAGAGGTGAGTCGGGAGGAAGTGTAGAGGAGACGTCGCTGGAAGTGGCAGCAGAGGAGGTAATAAGATCTTATTTTCTATTTACCCCCAGTAACCCCCCCGTCATGTCCGTCCTCTTCCTCCATAGTCACTGTGACGTCTTTTATCTCCAGCAGATGATGATACACACATATATAGTGTGGGAACCTAGATTAACCCCTTCAGGGGAAGAACATCCCCCCACTTACGGGGCCGGGACATTCTCTTCATATTGAAGATGTCTCACCTTCCCACCTCATCAGTCTATACTAACGAGGGATGAGATTCGGATTTGGGTTGTACTGAAATTGGCATTTGCACACCCTTCCTTTGAAGATGCCAACCCTTCCCCCGCACCTGACTGCCTCCGCCACGTACCCCGGGCTCCTCTGCCCCACCTGGGGCCCGGGACCAGCATGGCGGACGGATTGGAGGGTGATCAGTCCTCGGATCTCCCCTCCCGTGAATGAACCCAGAAGAGACGATCATTTCATCACTTCCAGGCTGAGAGCCGTCATTCCCCGGTCACTGTGGTCGGGGAAGAAGCTGATTAATCCTGACCTGTCCTTCATCAGCTTTACTGGGGTCCATAGGTGGCTTTGGGGGTCTAATAGACCCCTGGTGTCTCCATAAAGAGGACCTGTCATTTTCTACAGTGCTATCACAGAGGGAGTGGAGGATCATGGAAGTGTCCGATATTCCGGTTGAGTCATAGGGGCGGCTCTCATGAAGTTGATGAGATATTTAGGAGAAGTGCGGGGAAAGCTGGTTTGGCTGTTCTTCTCCTGTGGAGTTCATTCTGCACTCCTGTGACCCGTTTTCAGCAGACGGCGGGTTGACGTCACAGAGACGGTCCAGGCTCAGGAGAGATCACGCCCACAACCTTGGACCGGTACCCGGCTCAGCCTCTGACCGAGATACTGAGAGCCTCAGCCGGCCGCTCCCACCCCCTCCACAACCCAGCGCTCAGTGAGGGGGGGGGGGGAGCTGCTGATTTCACTTTCTCCATAATTTGTGACCCCTCAGACCCAAGACGATTTTGAAGGAGTTGGAGATGATTGGTCACTTATTCTACCAGTCATCGGCCTCCTGTGTGCTCTGGCTGTATTGATTGGTTGACAGATGTACCCTGCCTCTAGTTTGTACAGTCCTATCACCATTATGTCCTGCAGTAACTGCTCTTCCCTACTATCTCCCTGTGCAGCAACTGCTCTCCCCTACTATCTTCCTGTGCAGTAAATGCTCTCCCCCTCATATCTCCCCATGCAGCAACTGCTCTCCCCTACTATCTCCCCATGCAGCAACTGCTCTCCCCTACTATCTTCCTGTGCAGTAACCACTCTCCCCCTCATATCTCCCCATGCAGCAACTGCTCTCCCCCTACTATCTCCCCGTGCAGTAACCACTCTCCCCCTCATATCTCCCCATGCAGCAACTGCTCTCCCCCTACTATCTCCCCGTGCAGTAACTGCTCTCCCCTACTATCTCCCTGTGCAGTAATTGCTCTCCCCTACTATCTCTCCGTGCAGTAAATGCTCTCCCCCTACTATCTCCCTGTGCAGCAACTGCTCTCCCCCTCATATCTCCCCGTGCAGCAACTGCTCTCCATACTCCCCCTCTCGTCAACGACGTG
>BLSH010130593.1:5184-16429 GCA_018402905.1 Glandirana rugosa | reverse complement strand
CCTCTTATCCTGAGGAACCTCAGACTGTGAGGGACGGTGCCAGACCATCGTATTCCTCTTATCCTGAGGAACCTCAGACTGTGAGGGACGGTGCCGGGCCATCGTATTCCTCTTATCCTGAGGAACCTCAGACTGTGAGGGACGGTGTAGGACCATCGTATTCCTCTTATCCTGAGGAACCTCAGACTGTGAGGGACGGTGCCGGACCATCGTATTCCTCTTATCCTGAGGAACCTCAGACTGTGATGGACGGTGCCGGACCATCATATTCCTCTTATCCTGAGGATCCTCAGATTTTGAGGGACGGTGTAGGACCATCATATTCCTCTTATCCTGAGGAACCTCAGACTGTGAGGGACGGTGCCGGACCATCGTATTCCTCTTATCCTGAGGAACCTCAGACTGTGAGGGACGGTGCCGGACCATCGTATTCCTCTTATCCTGAGGAACCTCGGACTGTGAGGGACGGTGCCGGACCATCGTATTCCTCTTATCCTGAGGATCCTCAGACTGTGAGGGATGGTGCCGGAACATTGTATTCCTCTTATCCTGAGGAACCTCAGACTGTGAGGGACGGTGTAGGACCATCGTATTCCTCTTATCCTGAGGAACCTCAGACTGTGAGGGACGGTGCCGGACCATCGTATTCCTCTTATCCTGAGGAACCTCAGACTGTGAGGGACGGTGCCATCCATCCAACAGATAAGAGGTTTCCTTGTCCTGAGTGCAGGAAGTGTTTTAATTTGAAAGGCAATCTTAAGAAGCATGAAAGATCTTGCATTGGGGAGAAGCCATTCTCCTGTCCTAAATGCAGAAAATGTTTCTCACAGATTTCAAATCTTTTCATGCATCAAAGTTCTCACATTGGAGAATAGCCATATTCCTGTTCTGAGTGCGGGAAATGCTTTTCACAGAAGTCACATCTTGACGAACATCAAAGGACTCACACAGCTGAAAAGCCTAATCTTTGTTCTGAGTGTGGGAAATGTTTTGTAAAAAAAATCAGATCTTGTCTTACACGAGGAAGAAGCCATTTTCTGATCCTGAGTGTGGATTTTTTTTTTTTGTACAAGTATCAGATCTTTTTTCGGGTCAAATGACTTATTGCGAGGAAAAAGCCATATTCCTGTCTTGAGTGTGGGAAATGTTTTTTATGGGGGTTTGAGCTTTCCAGGCATCAGAGAGATCACGGGGCAGAAGCCGTATTCCTGTCCTGAGTGTGGGAAATGTTTTTCAGATAGGTCCAATTTTTACAGACATCAGAGATCTCACACAGGGGAGAAGCCGTATTCCTGTCCTGAGTAAGGGAATTGTTCCTCACTGAAGTCCTATCTTTCTGTACATCAGGGGTCCCACACAACCTTGGAGGTGTATTAGTGAGTGCGGGAAATGTCTTGTATATGAATGCTGCTGGACATGTGGGGAAGAAGCACACCCTGATATACACCTCAGATATACTCCATGGCTGATCTTCATCATGGAAGAAACTGTTCATAAGGAGATCAGAGATCACCAAAGACATGGAAGAAGTGTTGTACCGTGTTGGCCATTGATAGCAGGAGAAAAATAAGAATGGAGTCCTTACCTCTCATTGGCTGAGTGCATTTTGTGGTGGAAACTCTTGTAAGAGGTCTGTTTTCTCATGTCGTCTTCCAGGACGAAACACGTTAACCCCCACCACTTAAAAAGCGGTCCTCTATGCCTTTTACAATAAAAATGGAGTCATTACCTCTCATTGGCTGAGTGCATTTTGTGGTGTAAACTTTTGCAAGAGGTCTGTTTTCTCAAGTCGTCTTCCAGGACGAAACGCGTTAACCTCACCGCTTTAAAGGAGGTCCTCTAGGCCTTTTAAAATAAAAATGGAGTCATTAACTCTCATTGGTTCATGCACATATGAGTATAGTAGATATTGAAAGAAATACATTTATTAAACCAAGCATTGATGTAAAATGAAAATCTAAATCCATCCTCTATTTTGTAGACGCGATAACTTTTGCACAAACCAATCAATATATGCTTATTGGGATTTTTAAAACAATTTTTTTACCAAAAATATGTAGAAGAATATATATCGGCCTAAACTGATGAATAGGTTTGTTTTTTGGATCTGTATTATAGCAGAAAGTAAAAAAAAAAAAAGATTTTTTTTTTCAAAAGCTACTTTTTTTTTTTTTGTTTATAGCGCAAAAAATTAAAACTGCAGAGGCGATCAAATACCACCCAAAGAAAGCTCTATTTGTGGGGAAAAAAAAGGACGCCAACTTTGTTTGGGTACAACGTCGCACGACCGCGCAATTGTCAGTTAAAGCGACGCAGCGCCGTACCGCAAAAAATGGCCTGGTCATTAAGGGGGTAAATCCTTCCGGGGCTGACGTGGTTAAATAGATGCCGGCCATGTCAACAGAAGAAATATTTAAAAAATAGGTAAAAATTAAAAATCTACATGGTGGTTATCAACTCGAGAGACATAGTTATCCAAATGTTTTATAATGATCAATAAGTCAATATTTTCCAATAAAACAATTGCATGTAAGGTAAAAATCATACAATATAATTACCCTTTCCAAAATGGCTGCTGCTTAAGGCGGAGCTGCGCCTCAAAGTTGTGGAGTACAAGGCTATGGAATGGATGACGTGTGTGTGTGCGTCCCTTCTCCTCCCTTGGGCAATAGTCAGTGGTCTTCTATACCAGCGGTAGGCAACCTGCGGCCCTCCAGCTGTTGTAGAACTACATTTCCCATGGGGCATTCCAAGGCTGATGGGTACAATTACTCCCAGAGGCATGATGGGACTTGTAGTTTTGCAACAGCTGGAGGGCCACAGGTTGCCTACCTCTGTTCTATACCATTCTGAACAACGAACGCCTAAACATTTTCATAAGCCGAGCCCATAAGGCGGGACTTCTTTATCATTAGTGGAATGATCTATTGATTATCTAGTGAGTGTACAGCTTGTAGAACATTTACTGTCCCCTCAAAATAACTCAACATGCAGCCATTAATGTCTAAACCGCTGGCCACAAAAGTGAGTACACCCCTAAGTGAAAATGTCCAAATTGTGCCCAAAGTGTCAATATTTTGTGTGGCCACCATTATTTTCCACCCTCTTGGGCATGGAGGTCACCAGAGCTTCACAGGTTGCCACTGGAGTCCTCTTCCCCTCCTCCATGATGACATCACGGAGCTGGTGGATGTTTGAGACCTTGTGCTCCTCCACCTTCCATGCCCCACAGATGCTCAATAGGGTTTAGGTCTGGAGATGCTTGGCCAGTCCATCACCTTTACCCTCAGCTTCTTCAGCAAGGCAGTGGTCATCTTGGGGGTGTTTGGGGTCGTTATCATGTTGGAATACTGCCCTGTGGCCCAGAAGGGAGGGGATGATGGTCTGCTTCAGTAGGTCACAGTACATGTTGGCATTCATGGTTCCCTCAACGAACTGTAGCTCCCCAGCGCCGGCAGCCCCAGACCATGACGCTCCCACCATCTCTAGACCGGCTTCAAGAGACAATCTTTTCCAGACATGGTCCACCACTTCAATTTTAGAAACAAGTTTCGACATGTCCTGAATTTGTGCCAATTCTGACTGGTCAAAATCATTTGGTGGAGGGGGGATTATGGTGTGGGGGTTGTTTTTCAGGGGTTGGGCTTGGCCCCTTAGTTCCAGTGAAGGGAACTCTTAACCACTTCAGCCCCGGAAGAATTTCCCACTTTAGGACCAGAGCACTTTTTGCGATTCGGCGATGCGTCGCTTTAACTGACAATTGCGCGGTCGTGCGACGTTGCACCCAAACAAAATTTGCGTCCTTTTTTTTTCACAAACAGAGCTTTCTTTTGGTGGTATTTGATCGCCTCTGCGTCATTTCTGATCGCCGCTATAAACAAAAGAAGAGCGACCATTTTGCAAAAAAAAACCTAATTTCTTACTTTTTGCTAAAATTCAAATCCAAAAAAAATATATAAAAAAACATTTTTTTTCACAGTTTTTGGCCGATTTATATTCTTCCTCATATTTGCGATAAAAAAAGTTGCAATCGGCGTTTATTGATTGGTTTGCGCAAAAGTGGCCGCGTTTACGGATGGTGAGAATTCATTTCTGGGGTTTTTATTTTTTTTTAATTTTTTACTAGTAATGGCGGCGATCTGCGATTTTCTTCCGATCTGCGATATTGCAGCGGACATGTCGGACATTTTTGACACTTTTTTGGGACCAGTGACATTTATTCAGCGATCAGAAATTTAAATGTCCACTGATTACTGTATAAATGTCACTGGCAGGGAAGGGGTTAACCTGCAGGGGGAGAGCTAGGGGTTAATCGTGTTCCCTGGGTGTTCTTACTGTGGGGGGGTTGGGCTAACATGGGCATGAGAGATCTAACTGATCCCAGTGACAGGAATCAGTAGATCTCTCATGCCCCACTGACAGGGCGGGGAACCGCCGTGTTTACATCGGCGGTTCCCCGTTCTTTCTCTGTAGCCGCTCATCGCGGCTCGCCGGCGGACATCGGGTCCGCCTGAGCCGCGGGAACACTCCCCAGGAGTGCGGCGGGTGCGCGCGCGCGCCCCCTGGTGGCCAAATGCGAATCGCCGCTTATTTACGGCGATTCGCGCAGGGCTCCCCCACTGCCGCCGTGAAAAGACGGCGCGCGGTGGGGAACCAGTTAAGGTGTCGGCATACCAAGACATTTTGGACAATTTCATGCTTCCAGCTTTGTCGGAACAGTTTGGGGATGACGCCTTCCTGTTCCAGCTTGACTGTGCAACAGTGCAGGGGCTGAGGGGCTCACTGTGTCGGGAGGCAGGCTCAGGGCAGATAGCAGACAACGTAAACCAGACACTCCAACCTCCTGGAACTGCAGGCGGTGTACATGGCTCTACTGACTTGAAGTGATTTAGGAAGCCCGAGTCACACTGAGGCTTGACAACTAGATGGCGGTAGCCTATGTAGGAATGGCTATAACACTAAGCAGTGCCTACCCTATACAAGTGACAGTGATAAATAAATGTCCATAAGAAAAACCAAATTAAATTCATAAATGTTCACAAATGCAATTCATACACTAAATTAGTGCAAAAAATTCACAGAGCGAAACGCGTTGACGTCATTTCCGGTCCGTCGCAGGCGTACACGTCACGTCCGCCTATGGTGGGAGACAGCCGGTGGAACGCACGCCGCTATGGGTGGAGCCAGTCTTTGCCAGATGGGGACACGCAACATAGACCTAATGGTGACACCAGAGAATATGCGAGTACCAAAGCTCATGTAGAGGTTCAGATACAACTAGGCGGTAACTCAGCACACCTTCTCAATCCCATGGCAGCTTCGCCTAGTGTTCCCTCTGATCCCACTAATCACGAGGACCTTGCTAAAGATTGCAAAGGAGGGGGTCTCAAGCTATCCTAATCCTATCCTTCTGGCCCCAGAGACCGTGGTTTTTTCTGCTCCTACAGATGGCCTTAGCCCTGCCAGTACACCTGCCTCTCAGAAGGGATTTACTACAGCAGGGGCATTAGATCAATGCTGTATCTTGGCCCAGGCCTAGGGCGGCACTTTGCAGGGGGGCAGCACAAAAGTCTCCGCCGGTTTGCGCTCTTAGTGTAGCGCCAGTCTTATGGGGCAGACTGGGCCGGGAACCAAATCAATCTGGCACCCCCATAAAGCAGCTGGGCAGGGCCGCCGTCAGGGGGGACAGCCCATACATATGTAGGGAACCCAGGCGTCCCGAGGGGCTCAGGCGACAGACCCCAACCAATGAGTTGTTGTGCTACCCCATAGCCAAACAGGAAGTGTGAGTAAATCTCTGCAAATTAAGGGAATCCATTGTCCCATTGCCCCCCCTCCCCAAAGTCTTAAGAACTAGTGTCCCCATTGGAAAATTTCAAGGTGGGTCCTCGATAGGAAGGGGTGTGGCCTTGACAAGAAGGGGTGGCTCATTTTTAAATTAGGGGGTGCACGAGTTTAGTCAGGCCTAGGGCAGCGCAAAACCTAAATACACTGCTGCATTAGATCCACCCCAATCCAGGGAAATTACAGTTTAGGGCAGGGGTCCTCAAACTATGGCCCTCCAGTTGTTCAGGAACTACAATTCCCATCATGCCTAGTCATGTCTGTGAATGTCAGAGTTTTGCAATGCCTCATGGGATGTGTAGTTCTGCAACAGCTGGAGGGCCGTAGTTTGAGGATGCCTGGTTTAGGGCTTGGCTGTTGCAAGTTCTCTCAGATTAAGTAATTCCTACACTCCTAAGTGGAAGGAAGGCTACAATAAATGCTAAATATAGAGAATGGGCAAACAGTTCGAGCCAAGCACCATCTTCATCCTCTATGACCCAAGCTGGCACTAGCGCGCATTCCACCGCAGCTGCCAGAGCGGCTTATTCTGCTTCCTTGTCCACAGCTATTCCTGCCATAGACCCAGCATCAGGCAAGGAGGAGTCAGCGGAGTTATTTGAACACTGCGTCAGCCACTTGCTCCTTGACGATGCACAGCCATTACTTCGGATTCTGATCTTGGCTCTGAGGTAGACAAAGGGATTAACATGAACATAAAGAGAGGGGAGAACACAAAAATCAACAAATTGGCAGTCATTTTCCCCCAGCGGCAGCATATTGCCAAGCTAGCTCCAGTGATGATGAGGAGGATGGAGGGGATGATGATGATGAGGTCACTGACGCGACATGGATACTGGATAGAGCAGAGGAGGAAAGAGAGGGGGAGGGCCCACTGCAAAGAGGCAGGATGTCCTCCAAAGGCAGCCATCAAGGTAAAGTAGAGAGCAGCCACCCTATTCCATCAGATTGTTCAGCTGTTATCTCCCGGCCCACTTATGAGGGCTTAGCTGTCTGGGCCTTTTTAGCACATGTGCAGCTGATCGCACTGTTGCAATTGTTAATCTCTGCCACAAACAGGTCAAGCATGGTAAAAGCACCAGCCATTTGGGTACCACATGCTTGAAAAGGCATTTAACCTCCCACCACTGCCCATTGGCAAGAGCACCTGAAAGCCACACACAAGGGACACAATTCTTCTCCTCCTCACTCCTCACCTTTCATCTCTTATCATCTCTTACCTCTTACCAGCCTCCACTGACAGGAATGATGATATAGTGAAGGGTGTCACAGGTCCTTGCAACATGGCTGCCAGCAGCACATCTCCAGCTGTAGAGTAACGCAGGCAATTTTCTCTGCCCCAGCTGCTGCAAATAAAATAAAAATACAGTCCCTGCCACCCACATGCCCAGTGTCTAAATTCCAGCTTTCCCAAATTACTGGCTTTACAACTCATGCCTGTCTATCTGGTGGATTTTGCCCCCTTCCGTGAATTTGAAGAGTGCACTGTACCACAATGGCAGGTTACCAAATGCTATTTCTTTTCACGTAAGGCCACTCCAGCTCTGTATCATCAAGTGGAAGGCAATGTTTTGGTGTTGTTGAGCAAGGCAGTCCACCTTATTGCTGACTTGTGGCCCAGCAAACATAGTCAGTGATGATATATTTTGTTTACTGCACACTGGGTAACTCTGCAACTAAGAAGGTTGCAGGAGAGGGCTCAGTGCTGGAGCTTGTTTTTCCCGCCACATCTCCATACAGCTGGTGGTTGATGATGCGAGATCTGTCAGGTCCACCTCCTCCTCCATGCCCTCCTCTGCTGAATTGTCCTATGAACCACCGGTACCCCTAAGTGTTGAAGGAGCTATTCAATGAGTCAGGGTAAAAGATACCATGCCGTGCTTCAGCTGGTCTGTCTAGGGAATAGGAGCCACACCGGAGCAGAGATTCTTTCAACTTATCAGGGGCAGGCCCAGAGGTGGTACACACCATGCCAGCTTGAGCCCGGAATGGGGGTGTGCAATAATGGCACTAATCTCCTTTTCCTGTCTGCCCCTTCAATAGGGAATATTGACACATGTACCATGCCTGACAAATGTCCTCAATTTGGTGGTGCAGCGTTTCTTAAACAGGTACCCAGGGTTGCAAGATCTTCTAAGGCAGGCCAGAAGAGTCTGTAGCCATTTCAGGTGGTCATACACAGCCAGTGCTCGGTTGGCTGAAATGTAGCAGGCATTCCACCTGCCCGTAAACCGCCTGATTTGTACCATGCCCACAGATGGAACTCAAATTGGGCAATTCTGCAGCAGCTGCACATGCAGCAGAGGGCCATCAATGAGTACCTGTGTGAGTATGGCACAAGGACAGACTCAGGCCGGCTTGGCTTTTTCCCTCCATGTCAATGGTTGCTGATAAAGGATGTATGTATGTAGGAGGCGACAAGGGTGGTGAGCCGTGACAATGCATACATTGTTGACACAATCCTTCTTGTGTTCCTGCTGGAGCAGACTCTGCATAGCATTATGGACAGGGCACTCGAGGCAGAGCAGTGGGAGGAAGAGAAGGACTTTATTTCCTCTCAAGGTCCGCTTTATGCAGACACCATTCTTTCAACGCACAAGAGGAGAGGGAGGAGGATCATGGCAGTTTTGGAGACATTGAAGCAGAGGAAGACAAACGGCAAACTATAAGAGACGGTTTTCAATCTCCAGGACCCTTGGGAGTAGTACATGGTTGGGAGGAGGCAGTTCCAGATACTGAAAGCCTCAGTGACCCCAAGGAGTCTGCTTCTCACGCTTCTGCAAACTTGCAGCGCATGGGCTCACTTATTCTTCAAAGCCTGTGAAAAGACACAAGAATTTGTGGCATCAAAGAGAAGAATCATTATTGGTTGGCAACCCTCCTTGGTCATCGTTACAAGGGGAAAGTCTCGGAACTTGTCATGCCCTCGCAGAGGGAGCACAGGGTGAAATATCTTGAGGACACCTTAAAGAGGACTTTATGTAAAGCCTTTTCAGACCCTGGTAGGTTACAGTCTCATGGAAAAGCTAGTTTTGATGCTTCTGTTGGTCAAAGGAGGAGTAGTGGAGAAAGGGGCAGTCTGAGTGATGCATTTAAAAAAAAATGTTTAGTCCTCGGTGCCCATGGCTGTCAGCTTCCACATCCCATTGGCAGCGTCTGCATCATATGGTGGAAGATTATCTAGGGGGGGTGGGACAGACATGGAGAGCTTTCCAATATATCAGTGGTCAGTGATGTGACAAATGGGAGAAAGATCCCCTATTAGAGTGGTCAATGTTGTGGTCCCATACATTGGTGGCTAATGGGGAGGGACTCCCTTATATCAGTGGTCAGTGTAGTAGCCCCTTACGTTGGCGACCAATGGGAGAAGGACCCCCTTATATCAGTGGTAAGTGTAGTAGCCCCTTACATTGGCGACCAATGGGAGAAGGACCCCCTTATATTAGTGGTCAGTGTAGCGGTCCCTTACATTGGTGACCAATGGGAGAAGCACCCCCTTATATCAGTGGTCAGTGTAGTAGCCCCTTACGTTGGTGACCAATGGGAGAAGGACCCCCTTATATCAGTGGTAAGTGTAGTAGCCCCTTACATTGGCGACCAATGGGAGAAGGACCCCCTTATATTAGTGGTCAGTGTAGCGGTCCCTTACATTGGTGACCAATGGGAGAAGCACCCCCTTATATCAGTGGTCAGTGTAGTGGCCCCTTACATTGGCGACCAATGGGAGAAGGACCCCCTTATATCAGTGGTCAGTGTAGTAGCCCCTTACATTGGCGACCAATGGGAGAAGGACCCCCTTATATCAGTGGTCAGTGTAGCGGTCCCTTACATTGGTGACCAATGGGAGAAGCACCCCCTTATATCAGTGGTCAGTGTAGCGGTCCCTTACATTGACGACCAATGAGAGAAGGACCCCCTTATATCAGTGGGAGAAGGACATTCTTACATCAGTGGGAAACCCCCCCCCCACCCCCCCACTTACAGATCATTGATGTCGGTTGTTACTGGGAGACAGAAATTGTTCATTGCTCAAGGAACCCCTAGAGACTTTGGAGGAACCCTGGCTGAGAAAGGCTGGACTAGGCAGTAATATATTTCTCTCCCCCTTGGTGGGAGTGGAGATGACCCCCATCTATAAGGATATACAGTAGAGTTGCCACCTCATCCCTTTAAAACCGAACACACATTAATTACACAGGTTCTCTGGCTGATTAAGGTGGTAATTAAACTCACTTGGTGCCTTATCTGCATTCAATTGGCCTCAGAACAACCTGTGTAATTCATATGTGTTCAGGTTTAAAGGGATGAGGTGGCAACCCTAATATACAGTACATACAAACACAGCACAAGGCCGTGTTCACACTACCAGACAGTTTTCGGGGGCGGAAGTTCCTCTGAGCTCCACAAGATGGCGATCTCACTTCTACCTAGACAGGAAGTGATGTCAGTTACAGACAGGAAGTGATGTTAGAGTTTAAATAGGAAGTTCCGGGTGAGAGGTGAGTCGTGAGGAAGTAGGGAGGAGACGTCGCTGGAAGTGGCAGCAGAGGAGGTAATAAGATCTTATTTTCTATTTACACCTAGTAACCCCCCCCCCCCCGTCATGTCCGTCCTCTTCCTCCATAGTCACTGTGAGGTCTTTTATCTCCAGCAGATGATGATACACACATATATCGTGTGGGAACCTAGATTAACCCCTTCAGGGGCAGAACATTTCCCCCACTTACGGGGCCGGAACATTCTCTTCATTTTGGAAATGTGTCGCCTTTTCCCCTTAGCAGCCTGTTAACGAGGTTAACGAGGGATGAGATTCGGACTCGGGTTGTACTGTAATTGCCACTTACGCACCCTTCCATCAAAAATACCAACCCCTCCTTCTCTTCCATGCATCGTGGGCTCCTCTGATTTGCAGCACTGGTGGGCATTGTTGGCACTGCCCTGATTATCAGTGCTGATGTCCCTTTAACACAAGCCGGTTATTGTCTCTCTTCTCCCCTCCTCACCAAGGAAGGGCTCGGGCGTGTTTGGAACCGAACGTGTCCCCGATCCCGCCAGGAAGCTGACACTTCTCCCCTCCTCACCAAGGAAGGGCTCGGGCGTGTTTGGAACCGACCGTGTCCCCGATCCCGCCAGGAAGCTGACACTTCTCCCCTCCTCACCAAGGAAGGGCTCGGGTGTGTTTGGAACCAAACGTGTCCCCGATCCCGCCAGGGAGCTGACACTTCTCCCCTCCTCACCAAGGAAGGGCTCGGGCGTGTTTGGAACCGAACGTGTCCCCGATCCTGCCAGGAAGCTGACACTTCTCCCCTCCTCACCAAGGAAGGGCTCGGGCGTGTTTGGAACCCCTGTGCAAGCCAAGGTTTGTGCGGGCTCGGGAAGGAACCACTCCTCCCCTCTTCAC
>BLSH010130592.1:22719-36395 GCA_018402905.1 Glandirana rugosa | reverse complement strand
TCGTATTCCTCTTATCCTGAGGAACCTCAGACTGTAAGGGACGGTGCCGGACCATCGTATTCCTCTTATCCTGAGGAACCTCAGACTGTGAGGGACGGTGCCGGACCATCGTATTCCTCTTATCCTGAGGAACCTCAGACTGTGAGGGACGGTGCCGGACCATCGTATTCCTCTTATCCTGAGGAACCTCAGACTGTGAGGGACGGTGCCGGACCATTGTATTCCTCTTATCCTGAGGAACCTCAGACTGTAAGGGACGGTGCCGGACCATCGTATTCCTCTTATCCCGAGGAACCTCAGACTGTGAGGGATGGTGTTGTCCTCCCAACAGATAAGAGGTTTCCCTGTACTGAGTGTGGGAAGTGTTTTTCACGCAAGTCCTCTCTTTACACACATCAGAGATCTCACACGGGTGAAAGACCGTTTTCCTGCCTTGAGTGCGGTAAATGTTTTTCACAGAAGACCCATCTTAATTATCACGAGAGGTCTCACACAGGGGAAAAGCCGTATTCCTGTCCAGAGTGCAGGAAAAGTTTTACAACGTTTTCCAATCTTTACACACATCAGAGATTGCACACAGGGGAGAAGCCTTATTCCTGCCCTGAGTGTGGGAAATGTTTTTCACACAACTCCAATCTTAAATCACATCAGAGATCTCACACGGGGGAGAAGCCGTATTCCTGTCCTGAGTGCAGGAAATGTTTTTCAGCGAAGTCCAGTCTTTACAGACATCAGAGATTGCACACAAAAAAGAAGCCACTTTCCTGTCCTGAGTGAGGGAATTGTTCCTCACTGAAGTCCTGTCTTCCTCTAGATCAGGGGTCTCACACAACCCTGGAGGTGTATTAGTGAGTGCGGGAAATGTCATGTATATGAATGTTGCTGGACATGTGGGGAAGAAGCACACCCTGATATACACCTCAGATATACTCCATGGCTGATCTTCATCATGGAAGAAACAGTTCATAAGTAAAGGTACAGAAGTGAGGTGATGCTGATGATGGCAGATGAGAGTAGCTGGGAGGAGTTCTCGCTGTCAGATTGGAATTCTGAATATGAACCCAGTAACCGATTCAGAAGATGAAAAGATCCCAACAAAGAGAATGAGAAGAAACAGCAGCAGGTGAGCACCAGCAGTGCAGTACATCCAGGTGAGTAGAGATGGACCGAACGACCCCCTGTTCGTTTCGCGCCAGAACTCTCGAACATCAAGAAAGTTCGGAGCTGAATAGTGAACCCCATTGAAGTCTACGGGAGACGAACTGGAAAAATCAAGGGTGCCCATTTTGAAGGTTTATATGCAAGTAATTGGGCATACAATGGTTATGGGGGGGCGGGTACTGCCCTGGGGGACATGTATCAATGACAAAAAGTTTTTAAAACACATCATTTTTAAACAAGCAGTGATTTATTGATGCTTAAATTGAAAGCATAAAAATGTGAAATTCCTTTAAATATACTGCCTGGAGGGGTCCCCTGAGTAAGCTGTCAACAAGGCGCAACTGCCGAAACGCGTCAGTTTGTCTATATGTGCATGGTCTATATCTAATAAAGAATTTGGAAGATTTTTCCGGTGTGCCGACTCCGCTACCTTTGGAATTCATTGCAACTGTCTACAAGAGTTGGGGGGCTCTTGTGAGTCAGAGCACCTGGACAAAGGCCTCTCTAATCTAGCTGTGCAGCAGAACGGTGTTTCCTTATTGAACTGGGTCCCCTTAGTCTATCTGTAGCAGGGATAGGGAACCTGCGGCTCTCCAGCTTTAGTAGAACTACATTTCCCATGAGGCATTGCAAGGCTGATGGATACAATTACTCCCAGAAGCATGATGGGAAATGTAGTTTTACAACAGCTGGAGAGCCGCAGGTTCCCTACCCCTGATCTGTAGTATGTATGGAACCTGCTGCAGCAAAAATTATATTTATAAAGCCTAAAAATGGCCTTTTCCTTGCAAGCTTCCTTTATTTTGTAAACAATGGCTTGTGGAGCCAGTCTGTATGACGAGGCCACAATTTAGTGCACTGGGATCAAGATTAGAGATTTTTTGGATAAATCCTGGTGTCTTTCACAGAGTTTGGATAGAAGTAACGGGTATGGAAAAATTGGGCTTTGGGTGTTGGTGGCGCCTTCACACCGTAACCCTATAGAGGTGCTCTTGATGATCAAGTAATGGCTGTGCGTCGTCAAGGAGTAAATACCTGACGCTGTGTTCAAATAACTCAGCTGACTCCTCCATGCCTGATGCTGGGGCTATGGCTGGAGTAGATGTGGACAAGGAGGCAGGTTTAGCCACTCTGGCAGCTGTGGTGGACTGTGCACTAGTCTCTGCTTGGGTGGCAGAGGATGAGGATGATTTAGTAAGCCAGTTCACCACCTTCTCTGCATGCTGTGGCTGGATAGCACCGGCAACATCACTAAACAGAGGAAATGATGCACTGCCTGAGGACTGACCACGTCCACCTTTGCCTGTGGGCATAGATGCTGCTGGCCCCCTCACAGTGCCATGGGAACGTCTGCCTCTCATTGTCCTCCCAGATATGATGGGGTGCTTATTACCAAAATGTGTACGTGAATGCTCTTTAATCAATTGAAACTGGTGTTTGGGGCACTTTAATCTGAGTATTCACTACACAGACACACTCCACAGACACACTATTATATACTGCAGTAAATGTACGTTATCACACCTCAATATACTGCAGTAAATGTGCACAAACGCACCTCAATATACTGCAGTAAATGTGCACAAACGCACCTCAATATACTGCAGTAAACGTGCACTAACACACCTCAATATACTGCAGTAAACGTGCACTAATGCACCTCAATATACTGCAGTAAACGTGCACTAACGCACCTCAATATACTACAGTAAATGTGCACAAACGCACCTCAGTATACTGCTGTAAATGTGCACTAACAGACCTCAATATACTGGAGTAAATGTGCACTAACCCACCTCAAGATACTGCAGTAAGTGTGCACTAACACACATCAGTATACTGCTGTAAATGTACACTAACGCACCTCAATATACTGCAGTAAACGTGCACTAACCCACCTCAAGATACTGCAGTAAGTGTGCACTAACACACCTCAGTATACTGCTGTAAATGTACACTAACGCACCTCAATATACTGCAGTAAATTTGCACTAACAAACCTCAATATATTGCAGTAAATGTGCACTATCGCACCTTAATATACTGCAGTAAATGTGTACTAACGCGCCTCAATATACTGCAGTAAATTTGCACTAACGGACCTCAATATACTGCAGTAAACGTGCACTAACGCACCTCAATATACTACAGTAAGTGTGCACTAACACACCTCAGTATACTGCTGTTAATGTACATTAACGCACCTCAATATAGTGCAGTAAACGTGCACTAACGCACCTCAATGTACTGCAGTAAACGTGCACTAACGCACCTCAATATACTACAGTAAGTGTGCACTAACACACCTCAGTATACTGCTGTAAATGTACACTAACGCACCTCAATATAGTGCAGTAAACGTGCACTAACGCACCTCAATATACTACAGTAAGTGTGCACTAACACACCTCAGTATACTGCTGTAAATGTACATTAATGCACCTCAATATAGTGCAGTAAACGTGCACTAACGCACCTCAATATACTGCAGTGAATTTGCACTAACAAACCTCAATATATTGCAGTAAATGTGCACTAATGCACCTTAATATACTGCAGTAAATGTGTACTAACGCACCTCAATATACTGCAGTAAATTTGCACTAACGGACCTCAATATACTGCAGTAAACGTGCACTAACGCACCTCAATATACTACAGTAAGTGTGCACTAACACACCTCAGTATATTGCTGTAAATGTGCACTAACGCACCTCAATATACTGCAGTAAATTTGCACTAACAAACCTCAATATATTGCAGTAAATGTGCACTATCGCACCTTAATATACTGCAGTAAATGTGCACTAACGCAGCTCAGTATACTGCAGTAAACATGCACTAACACACCTCAATATACTGCAGTAAACGTGCACTAATGCACCTCAATATACTGCAGTAAACATGCACTAACACACCTCAATATACTGCAGTAAACGTGCACTAATGCACCTCAATATACTGCAGTAAACGTGCACTAACGCACCTCAATATACTGCAGTAAATGTGCACTAACGTACCTCAGTATACTGCTGTAAATGTGCACTAACGGACCTCAATATACTGGAGTAAACTTTCACTAACGCACCTCAATATACTGCAGTAAACGTGCACTAACCCACCTCAATATACTACAGTAAGTGTGCACTAACACACCTTAGTATACTGCTGTAAATGTACACTAAAGCACCTCAATATACTGCAGTAAATTTGCACTAACAAACCTCAATATATTGCAGTAAATGTGCACTAATGCACCTTAATATACTAGAAACAGTAAATGTGTACTAACGCACCTCAATATACTGCAGTAAATTTGCACTAACGGACCTCAATATACTGCAGTAAACGTGCACTAACGCACCTCAATATACTACAGTAAGTGTGCACTAACACACCTCAGTATACTGCTGTAAATGTACACTAATGCACCTCAATATAGTGCAGTAAATGTGCACTAACGCACCTCAATATACTGCAGTAAATTTGCACAAACAAACCTCAATATATTGCAGTAAATGTGCACTAATGCACCTTAATATACTGCAGTAAATGTACACTAACGCACCTCAATATACTGCAGTAAATTTGCACTAACAAACCTCAATATATTGCAGTAAATGTGCACTAATGCACCTTAATATACTGCAGTAAATGTGTACTAACGCACCTCAATATACTGCAGTAAATTTGCACTAACGGACCTCAATATACTGCAGTAAACGTGCACTAACGCACCTCAATATACTACAGTAAGTGTGCACTAACACACCTCAGTATACTGCTGTAAATGTACACTAATGCACCTCAATATAGTGCAGTAAATGTGCACTAACGCACCTCAATATACTGCAGTAAATTTGCACAAACAAACCTCAATATATTGCAGTAAATGTGCACTAATGCACCTTAATATACTGCAGTAAATGTACACTAACGCACCTCAATATACTGCAGTAAATTTGCACTAACAAACCTCAATATATTGCAGTAAATGTGCACTAATGCACCTTAATATACTGCAGTAAATGTGTACTAACGCACCTCAATATACTGCAGTAAATTTGCACTTACAAACCTCAATATATTGCGGTAAATGTGCACTAATGCAATCCAATATACTGCAGTAAACGTATACTTACGCACCTCAATATACTGCAGTAAACCTGCCCTGAAACTCTAAATTAAGTAAAAATGAACAGTCGCACTACCCTCACAGTGCACTATCGCTATACTCACACTACACTTACACTCATAACAGCACACTAACTCGCTAGTAGCAATGAGCAGAGCCCTGTTCTACGTCTCTCCATGCCAATATCAAATGGCTGCTGTGGTAAGGATCATTTTATAGAGGGGGGTGGGTGTATGAGCAATGGGTTATGATTGGGCGCAGTTATCATTACTTTCTACAATCAGGGCTTCAAATGCACTGTGCGGTGGGCCACACAAATGGTTAAAAGCCACAACAATTTGAGTGTTTGTCGAACCGATGAACAGCCAATGTTTAGCCAAATTTTATGCTCGGGCCAACACTACTGGTGAAGTGGTGAGCACCAGCAGTGCAGTACATCCTGGTGAAGTGGTGATCACCAGCAGAGCAGTACATCCTGGTGAAGTGGCGAGCACCAGTAGTGCAGTACATCCTGGTGAAGTGGTGACCTCCAGCAGTGCAGTACATCCTGGTGAGGTGGTGACCTCCAGCAGTGCAGTACATCCTGGTGAAGTGGGGAGCACCAGCAGTGCAGTACATCCTGGTGAAGTGGTGAGCACCAGCAGTGCAGTACATCCTGGTGAAGTGGTGACCTCCAGCAGAGGCAGTACATCCTGGTGAAGTGGTGAGCACCAGCAGTGCAGTACATCCTGGTGAAGTGGTGATCACCAGCAGTGCAGTACATCCTGGTGAAGTGGTGATCACCAGCAGCACAGTACATCCTGGTGAAGTGGTGACCTCCAGCAGAGCAGTACATCCTGGTGAAGTGGTGATCACCAGCAGCACAGTACATCCTGGTGAAGTGGGGAGCACCAGCAGTACAGTACATCCTGGTGAAGTGGTGACCACCAGCAGTGCAGTACATCCTGGTGAAGTGGTGATCACCAGCAGAGCAGTACATCCTGGTGAAGTGGTGACCTCCAGCAGTGCAGTGCATCCTGGTGAAGTGGTGACCTCCAGCAGTGCAGTACATCCTGGTGAAGTGGTGAGCACCAGCAGAGCAGTCCATCCTGGTGAAGTGGTGAGCACCAGCGGTGCAGTACATCCTGGTGAAGTGGTGACCTCCAGCAGTGCAGTACATCCTGGTGAAGTGGTGACCTCCAGCAGTGCAGTACATCCTGGTGAAGTGGTGACCTCCAGCAGAGCAGTACATCCTGGTGAAGTGGTGACCTCCAGCAGTGCAGTGCATCCTGGTGAAGTGGTGACCTCAAGCAGTGCAGTACATGCTGGTGAAGTGGTGAGCACCAGCAGTGCAGTACATCCTGGTGAAGTGGTGACCTCCAGCAGTGCAGTACATCCTGGTGAAGTTGTGACCTCCAGCAGTGCAGTCCATCCTGGTGAAGTTGTGACCTCCAGCAGTGCAGTACATCCTGGTGAAGTGGTGATCACCAGCAGTGCAGTACATCCTGGTGAAGTGGTGACCTCCAGCAGCGCAGTAAATCCTGGTGAAGTTGTGAGCACCAGAAGAGCAGTACATCCTAGTGAAGTGGTGATCACCAGCAGAGCAGTACATCCTGGTGAAGTGGTGACCTCCAGCAGTGCAGTACATCCTGGTGAAGTGGTGACCTCCAGCAGTGCAGTACATCCTGGTGAAGTGGTGACCTCCAGCAGCGCAGTAAATCCTGGTGAAGTTGTGAGCACCAGAAGAGCAGTACATCCTAGTGAAGTGGTGATCACCAGCAGAGCAGTACATCCTGGTGAAGTGGTGACCTCCAGCAGTGCAGTACATCCTGGTGAAGTGGTGACCTCCAGCAGTGCAGTACATCCTGGTGAAGAGGTGATCACCAGCAGTGCAGTACATCCTGGTGAAGTGGTGACCTCCAGCAGTGCAGTACATCCTGGTGAAGTGATGACCTCCAGCAGTGCAGTCCATCCTGGTGAAGTTGTGACCTCCAGCAGTGCAGTACATCCTGGTGAAGTGGTGATCACCAGCAGTGCAGTAAATCCTGGTGAAGTGGTGAGCACCAGCAGTGCAGTACATCCTGGTGAAGTGGTGACCTCCAGCAGTGCAGTCCATCCTGGTGAAGTTGTGACCTCCAGCAGTGCAGTACATCCTGGTGAAGTGGTGACCTCCAGCAGTGCAGTCCATCCTGGTGAAGTTGTGACCTCCAGCAGTGCAGTCCATCCTGGTGAAGTGGTGATCACCAGCAGTGCAGTACATCCTGGTGAAGTGGTGACCTCCAGCAGTGCAGTACATCCTGGTGAAGTGGTGAGCACCAGCAGTGCAGTACATCCTGGTGAAGCGGTGACCTCCAGCAGTGCAGTCCATCCTGGTGAAGTTGTGACCTCCAGCAGTGCAGTACATCCTGGTGACGTGGTGATCACCAGCAGTGCAGTACATCCTGGTGAAGTGGTGAGCACCAGCAGCGCAGTACATCCTGGTGAAGTGGTGACCTCCAGCAGTGCAGTACATCCTGGTGAAGTGGTGACCTCCAGCAGTGCAGTACATCCTGGTGAAGTGGTGAGCACCAGCAGTGCAGTACACCCTGGTGAAGTGGTGATCACCAGCAATATAAATTGTAGAGAATGAAAAATTAAGAAAAAAAAACAACATGGGGTCCCCCCAAATCCATGCCAGACCCTTCAGGTCTGGTATGAATTTTGAGGGGAACCGCCAGTATGCAGCCCAGCAGGACAGGCAAGGGAGGGATGAGTGAGCGCCCCCCCCCCCCCGAACCATACCAGGCCACATGCCCTCAACAATGGGGGGGTGCCCCCAACACACCTTGCCCTTATGTTAATGGGAACAAGGGCCTCTTCCCCACAACCCTGGCCAGTGGTTGAGGGGGTCTATGGGCAGGGAGCTTATCGGAATCTGCATCCCAGATCCCGCCCCCCCATGTGAATAAGTACTTCTACTTATTCACCAAAAAAAGTGTAGTGTAAACATAGGAGGCAGTTTTTGACAAGTCCTTTATTCAAAAAACAAAAATTAAAAAAGTACAGCGGTGTGGATCCATCATCAATCATGATTTCGGCCGCATACTCGGATACAGTAAGATACCACTTTGTGACTGGAGCCCTATGAGCCCAGAAGGAAGCCTTTCCTGCCATTGTCTCAGCCTGGAGAAGTCTATCCGGCTTGGTGGCCGTTCACCTTTCCTTATCTTCTTAAGGACTTTCTGATTGCTTTACATCCCAAAGATCGTTGTTCTACGACCCGCTTTCTGAGTCACAGCTTTATTCAGGGTGTCAGTTACATTGTCCGAATGTAAGGTGGCATCGATCAGTGCCCGCCACTGAACAACATTAAGGGCCAGCTGTTGGCCCCTGCGATATTCCAAGGATCCTTGGCGACTTGACTTGGGTGACATCTTTCTTATAGGCATCAGTTCCATTGTCCCATGGCTCTGTGTTATCAGCACTTCAGTGTCCTTTCTTCAGACCATTGCACAAGGTTCCTTCTACGACCCCAGCACAGAAGGCAGCCTTCCTTGTTACTGTTGTCTCAACCTGAGAAGGTATCTGAGTTGGTGGCCAATCACCTTTTCTTATTCTTCTCAAGAACATTGATTTACAGCCCATCCTCCCCTCCATAGACTGTGCCCACCTTTCACCTTCCTGAGGATACCGTGTTACCCTCCATTTGTCTGTCTTCTTCTCGCTGGAATGAAGTTGCTCTAAAAATGAAGGTCGGTACAACTTACACCAGATTTTCATAAAGACGCACATTAAAGTATTTTATAATGCTACATTAGAGAGGTGATGGGTGAAGAAAATAATTCTTGGTGTCGGGCAACAAATGTGACATTCGTTGAGTTCTGACCGTTCCCTGAATGATAACACAGCAAGCGTCTTCTCCCGCTGAATAACAGATGTCCCCTATTCTGGCCATCGGACTTTGTGGTTGGAACTCTAGAATTAAATTGCCAATTAAAAATGTCCATATAAATGTATTTACATCTCTCCCCCTTGGTGGGAGTGGAGATGACCCCATCTATAAGGATATACAGGACATCCACACACAGCACAAGGCCGTGTTCTCACTACCAGACGTTTCTCAGGGCTGCAGTTCTACCCAGACAGGAAGTCTCTATGAAAGACAGGAAGTGATGTCAGATACAGACAGGAAGTGATGTCAACCACAGACAGGAAGTGATGTTAGATATAAATAGGAAGTTCCGGGTCAGAGGTGAGTCGGGAGGAAGTAGAGAGGAGACGTCGCTGGAAGTGGCAGTAGAGGAGGTAATCAGATCTTATTTTCTATTTACACCCAGTAACCCCCCCCGTCATGTCCGTCCTCTTCCTCCATAGTCACTGTGAGGTCTTTTATCTCCAGCAGATGATGATACTCACATATATAGTGTGGGGACCTAGATTAACCCCTTCAGGGGCAGAACATTTCCCCCACTTACAAGGCCGGAACATTCTCTTCATTTTGGAGATAAATTCTAGTAATTTGTTCCTCTAAACCAGGGGTCTCCAAACTACGGCCCTCCAGCTGTTCAGGAACTACAATTCCCATCATGTCTATGAATGTTGGAGTAGCACAATGCCTCATGGGATATGTAGTTCCGCAACAGCTGGAGGGCCGTAGTTTGGAGACCCCCGCTCTAAACAAACAGCACTGACAATAAACAGAGAATACAATGACCATCCTGACCATACATGGCCTACAAAGGGCAATTATTACACTAGACAGGCAGCCATTGGGCAATCATTACACTATGCAGCCAACACAATGATGGAGTGCCGGGGTCAGGAGTATGGAGCACAGAGCCCCTTACATTGCTGGTCAGGAAGAAGAAAACATTCCCCAGCCTGCCATGAAGAATATCTTCCATCATTGGTGTCAGAGGGAGGAAAATACTGAGGGAAGCAGAGGAGCTGAGGAACATCTCAGGGGATACTGAGGCTAGAGGACTTTGGGACCCCTGAGGAGTAGTGGAGTTGAATGGCTCTGGGCCCTTGATAGGGTTGGTGGGCAGCAGGGCTCTGAGGGAAGAGGAGGTTGTAGGGTCAGGGGGACTCTAAATAGGGAATGGAGCTCTTGGTCTGTGATGGTCCTCCCACCCGCACTTTTCAGACCTCCTTATAGAACTCCTGCCAGGAAATGGAGGCGACTTTCACCTTCTTATCATCTCACTGGTGAAATTAAAAATTTTCAGGATACCAAGTGGAATGAAGAAGGGCAGTCCTTCACTCCTTGGTGGGCACTCGGATGGTCAGGGGTCAGTGCTATGCATACAGGGGGTCAGTCCAATACCTTCCCATGGCACAGAGTCTGGCAGTGCCCGGTGCTGGAATTCAGAGCTTAAGGAACCCCCCCACCACCCCCCTGTACAATGTCCTGGATACTACAATATACTTGGCAACCAAGAGAACAAACCCCTCCCCCTGCTGTCCTCCTCCTACCCACACTGGGCTGCCATTGGAGGGAAGAGAATAGACTCCTCCCCCACAGCTCTCTACTCCATCAGCAGCATCCTCCTTCTATCCAATCCAATCCCTTCTCTTACTGCAGAGAGTGACATCACTCCTGTCAGTCAGCAGGCTGCCGGAGATTGGAGCCTTGCAGCCGGAGTTCTGGCAATTATCCTCATTATCTAGAAACTCCGACCAAAAGTCAGCAAGTTCCCCTTAGGATTCACAAAACTCTGGATGGCTGCACTCTGTAAAATTTCAATTTGGAATTTCTGTGCATCCTGGTCTTCAGGTGAGGAGCTGGGCATTGGTAATGAGAATAGCGTGAGAGACCATCTAGCAGACCCACCTAGAGCTGAGTCCATTTGTGTAGGAAATTCCCTTTCATGGACATCATGATGACCTCCATTGTCCTCACAGCACTGCCTCAGAGCAAACAAGTCACAGGAAGGATCGTATTTATCATTCCTTGTCTGCAGATCCAATACTAATCAAATCCAGTTCAGAAACCAAACAAACCCAACTGAGAACAATTTCTGATCCAGCAGGCCAAGAAGTCCCCGGGTCCTCCAAGATGTAACAAACACTAAACCGGGCTCAAAAACCCCAGGTGCCAGGTCGTCATGGCGACAAAAAATTGCGTCCTGGCGCCCGAACACTCCACACTCTCCGATATGTATCCTGGGCTCCACTTGCCCATGTGCAGGCTCGGGACTGGCATAGTGGGTGCCGCCGGGTAGAAGGGAGGGAGGAGAGAGGACACACATCCGGTCTCCTCCCCTTCTTGTTTCTGTCCCGGAAGTGACGTGTATGACGTGACCTCCAGGTCCTCCTTGGCAGTTTTCCCGACCATCGAGGCCGGCAAAGAATGTAATGCAGTGTGATGAGCGTTGTATTACATTCAGTGGAGCTCAGGGGGGACATTGGGGGTATTTTGGACCCTGGATGTCTCATTAAAGAGAACCGGTCACCAAAATAAATTATCACATAGAGCAACGGTCCCCAAACTCTTTGGCACCGGCGACCAGCTGCGTGGAAGAAAATTGTGGCAAGGCCCGGGGGTGGGACGGGCACATGGGGTTTAATCGATTCTTTGCGGGCAATTTGTCAGGGCAATGGCTGGTGTTGGCGCTTCAATCATCCCGGCACCATGGTTGGTGTGGTGTCAGGATGATTGAAGTGCATTATTTATTGTATTAAGTTGTAATATAAAATGAAATAGTTCAATTCACCATTCTGCAGATTAGGTGGGAGCCCTGAGCGTGTCACTTGCCACGTCGCCTGCCACCAGATGCGAAGTGTCACTTGCTACGCTGCCTGAAACCAGATGTGGATTATCACTTGCCACACCGCATGCCACCAGATGTGGATTATCACTTGCCACGCTGCCTGCCACCAGATGCAGATTGTCACTTGCCACGCTGCCTGCCACCAGATGCGGAATGTCACTTGCCAGGCTGCTTGCCACAACATGCAGAATGTCACTTGCCATGATGCCTGCCACCAGATGTGGACTGTCACTTGCCACGCTGCCTGCCACCAGATGTGAACTGTCACTTGCCACGCTGCCTGCCACCAGATGTGGATTGTCACTTGCCACGCTGCTTGCCACCAGATGGGGATGCCGCTTGCCATGCTGCCTGCCACCAGATGTGGACTGTCACTTGCCACGCTGCTTGCCACCAGATAGGGATGCCGCTTGCCATTGCCTCTTACCAGATGAGGATGTCACTTGCCACGCTGCCTGCCACCAGATGAGGATGGCGCTTGCCATTGCCTGCCACCAGATGCAGAGTGTCACTTCCACTGTCACTGTCATCTGCCACCAAAAAATAGCAGCTTGTCAGTAATTAATTTAAGATGTAAACTCCCCCCACCCCCAGCATTGCAGAGTACAGTGTACTTACGCTACAGACTCTCCTCGTGGAGGGAAAGCTGTTAGGTGAGCGGGCGGTAAGAGATGAAGTCACTCTCTCCCTATAGTGGCCCTTTGAGTAAATAGCGGTGCGGGCGGTGAGAGATGATGTCACTCTTTCCCTAAAGCGGCCCTTTAAGTAAACAGCGGTGCCGGCAATGAGAGATGATGTCACTCTCTCCCTATAGCGGCCCTTTAAGTAAACAGCGGTGCCGGCAATGAGAGATGATGTCACTCTCTCCCTATAGTGGCCCTTTAAGTAAACAGCGGTGCGGGCAATGAGAGATGATGTCACTCTCTCCCTATAGCGGCCCTTTAAGTAAACAGCGGTGCGGGCAATGAGAGATGATGTCACTCTCTCCCTATAGCGGCCCTTTAAGTAAATAGCGGTGCGGGCAATGAGAGATGATGTCACTCTCTGCTCGGCCACCCGTATCACTGACAGTCTCCTGCGCGGCCCGGCAATAGAGGTTCCACTGCCCGGTGTTGGCCCGCGGCTCATAGGTTGACGACCTCTGACATAGAGGACTTTTTGTCCCGTCTGTGATGGGGGAGAAAAATTAAGTAAAATTAAAAAAAAACATTTTAATTGTAAAAAGTTTAAAGTTACACCCAAGCACATAAAATCCACACATATACATCACCACCCCCCCGGAGTTATAATAAAAAAAACCCCCCCCCCCCATAAAATACACGAACCCACATTGAAATTTGAAAAATGTTAATTTTACAAAAAAAAATTAAAATGAATTAAAAAGAGGGGGTAGTGTCTGCCCTGTTTTTCAGGAGATACAGTCTCCAGCAGTTGGATACTCGGCGCCCGGTTGTGGCCCGTCACCTTGGAGATAACGGCCCGGCGCGTCCTCTGACAGTCACTATGCCCACCGGCTCGTCTCTCACTGTAGTAGAGAGTAACGGGCGTGGCGATAAATGAATTTCCCGGCGATATCCCTCTCTCACTGTAGTAGAGAGTAACGGGCGTGGCGACAAATGAATTTCCCGGCGATATCCCTCTCTCACTGT
>BLSH010130592.1:0-14992 GCA_018402905.1 Glandirana rugosa | reverse complement strand
ATCGTATTCCTCTTATCCTGAGGAACCTCAGACTGTAAGGGATGGTGATGGACCATCGTATTCCTCTTATCCTGAGGAACCTCAGACTGTGAGGGACGGTGCCGGACCATCGTATTCCTCTTATCCTGAGGAACCTCAGACTGTGAGGGACGGTGCCGGACCATCGTATTCCTCTTATCCTGAGGAACCTCAGACTGTGAGGGACGGTGTTGGACCATCGTATTCCTCTTATCCCGAGGAACCTCAGACTGTAAGGGACGGTGCCGGACCATCGTATTCCTCTTATCCTGAGGAACCTCAGACTGTGAGGGACGGTGCCGGACCATCGTATTCCTCTTATCCTGAGGATCCTCAGACTGTAAGGGACGGTGCCGGACCATCGTATTCCTCTTATCCCGAGGAACCTCAGACTGTAAGGGATGGTGTTGTCCTCTCAACAGACAAGAGGTTTCCCTGTACTGAGTGTGGGAAGTGTTTTTCACGCAAGTCCTCTCTTTACACACATCAGAGATCTCACACGGGTGAAAGACCGTTTTCCTGCCTTGAGTGCGGTAAATGTTTTTCACAGAAGACCCATCTTAATTATCATGAGAGGTCTCACACAGGGGAAAAGCCGTATTCCTGTCCAGAGTGCAGGAAAAGTTTTACAACGTTTTCCAATCTTTACACACATCAGAGATTGCACACAGGGGAGAAGCCTTATTCCTGCCCTGAGTGTGGGAAATGTTTTTCACACAACTCCAATCTTAAATCACATCAGAGATCTCACACGGGGGAGAAGCCGTATTCCTGTCCTGAGTGCAGGAAATGTTTTTCAGCGAAGTCCAGTCTTTACAGACATCAGAGATTGCACACAAAAAAGAAGTCGCTTTCCTGTCCTGAGTGAGGGAATTGTTCCTCACTGAAGTCCTGTCTTCCTCTACATCAGGGGTCCCACACAACCCTGGAGGTGTGTTAGTGAGTGCGGGAAATGTCATGTATATGAATGTTGCTGGACATGTGGGGAAGAAGCACACCCTGATATACACCTCAGATATACTCCATGGCTGATCTTCATCATGGAAGAAACCGTTCATAAGTAAAGGTACAGAAGTGAGGTGATGCTGATGATGGCAGATGAGAGTAGCTGGGAGGAGTTCTCGCTGTCAGATTGGAATTCTGAATATGAACCCAGTAACCGATTCAGAAGATGAAAAGATCCCAACAAAGAGAATGAGAAGAAACAGGAGCAGGTGAGCACCAGCAGTGCAGTACATCCAGGTGAGTAGAGATGGACCGAACGACCCCCTGTTCATTTCGCGCCAGAACTCTCGAACATCAAGAAAGTTCAGAGCTGAATAGCGAACCCCATTGAAGTCTACGGGAGACGAACTGGAAAAATCAAGGGTGCCCATTTTGAAGGTTTATATGCAAGTAATTGGGCATACAATGGTTATGGGGGGCGTGTACTGCCCTGGGGGACATGTATCAATGACAAAAAGTTTTTAAAAACATAATTTTTAAATGAGCACTGATTTATTGATGCTTAAATTGAAAGCATAAAAATGTGAAATTCCTTTAAATATACTGCCTTGGGGGGTCCCCTTAGTAAGCTGTCAACAAGGCGCAACTGCCGAAATGCGTCAGTTTGTCTATATGTGCATGGTCTATATCTAATAAAGAATTTGGAAGATTTTTCCGGTGTGCCGACTCCGCTACCTTTGGAATTCATTGCAACGGTCTACAAGAGTTGGAGGGCTCTTGTGAGTCAGAGCACCTGGACAAAGGACATTTTCAGCCTCTCTAATCTAGCTGTGCAGCAGAACGGTGTTTCCTTGTTGAACTGGGTCCCCTTAGTCTATCTGTAGCAGGGATAGGGAACCTGCGGCTCTCCAGCTTTAGTAGAACTACATTTCCCATGAGGCATTGCAAGGCTGATGGATACAATTACTCCCAGAAGCATGATGGGAAATGTAGTTTTACAACAGCTGGAGAGCCGCAGGTTCCCTACCCCTGATCTGTAGTATGTATGGAACCTGCTGCAGCAAAAATTATATTTATAAAGCCTAAAAATGACCTTTTCCTTGCAAGCTTCCTTTATTTTGTAAACAACGGTTTGTGGAGCCGGTCTGTATGATGAGGCCACAATTTAGTGCACTGGGATCAAGATTGGAGATTTTTTGGATAAATTCTGGTGTCTTTCGCAGTTTGGATAGAAGTAACGGGTATGGAAAAATTGGGCTTTGGGTGTTGGTGGCGCCTTCACACTGTAACCCTATAGAGGTGCTCCTGATGATCAAGTAATGGCTGTGCGTCGTCAAGGAGTAAAAGGCTGACGCTGTGTTCAAATAACTCAGCTGACTCCTCCATGCCTGATGCTGGGGCTATGACAGGAATAGCTGTGGACAAGGAGGCAGGTTTAGCTACTCTGGCAGCTGCAGTGGGCTGGGCACTAGTCTCTGCTTGGGTGATGGAGGATGAGGATGATTTAGTAAGCCAGTCTACCACCTTCTCTGCATGCTGTGGCTGAATAGCACCGGCAACATCACTAAACAGAGGAAATGATGCCCTGCCTGAGGACTGACCACGTCCACCTTTGCCTGTGGGCATAGATGCTGCTGGCCCCCTCACAGTGCCATGGGAACGGCTGCCTCTCATTGTCCTCCCAGATATGATGGGGTGCTCATTACCAAAATGTGTACGTGAATGCTCTTTAATCAATGGAAAGTGGTGTTTGGTGCACTTTAATCTGAGTACTCACTACACAGACACACTCCACAGACACACTATAATATACTGCAGTAAATGTACATTATCACACCTCAATATACTGCAGTAAATGTGCACAAACGCACCTCAATATACTGCAGTAAATGTGCACTAACACACCTCAATATACTGCAGTAAATGTGCACAAACGCACCTCAATATACTGCAGTAAATGTGCACAAACGCACCTCAATATACTGCAGTAGACATGCACTAACGCACATCAATTTACTGCAGTAAAACTGCACTAACGCACCTCAATACAGTGGAGTAAAAGTGCACTGACGCACCTCAAAATATTGCAGTAAATGTGCACTAATGCACCTCAATATACTGCAGTAAATGTGCACTAACGCACCTCAATATACTGCAGTAAATGTGCACTAATGCACCTCAATATACTGCAGTAAATGTGCACTAAAGCACCTCAGTATACTGCTGTAAACGTGCACTAACACCTCAATATACTGCAGTAAACTTTCACTAACGCACCTCAATATACTGCAGTAAATGTACACTAACGCACCTCAATATAGTGCAGTGAACGTGCACTAACACACCGCAATATACTGCAGTAAATTTGCACTAACGGACCTCAATATACTGCAGTAAATGTGCAGTAACGCACCTCAATATACTACAGTAAGTGTGCACTAACGGACCTCAGTATACTACAGTAAGTGTGCACTAACACACCTCAGTATACTGCAGTAAATGTGCACTAATGCAATCCAATATACCGCAGTAAACGTGCACTAACGCACCTCAATATACTGCAGTAAATTTGCACTAACAAACCTCAATATAATGCAGTAAATGTGCACTAACGCACCTCAATATACTGCAGTAAACCTGCCCTGAAACTCTAAATTAAGTAAAAATGAACAGTCGCACTACCCTCACAGTGCACTATCGCTATACTCACACTACACATACACTCATAATAGCATACTAACTCGCTAGTAGCAATGAGCAGAGCCCTGTTCTATGTCTCTCCATGCCAATATCAAATGGCTGCTGTGGTAAGGATCATTTTATAGAGGGGGGTGGGTGTATGAGCAACGAGTTATGATTGGGGTGCAGTTATCATTACTTTCTACAATCAGGGCTTCAAATGCTCTGTGCAGTGGGCCACACAAATGGTTAAAAGTCACAACAATTTGAGTGTTTGTCGAACCGATGAACAGCCAATGTTTAGCCCAATTTCATGCTTGGGCCAACACTACTGGTGAAGTGGTGAGCACCAGCGCTGTACAAGTCTATCCGGCTTGGTGGCCATTCACCTTTCCTTATCTTCTTAAGGACTTTCTGATTGCTTTACATCCCAAAGATCGTTGTCCTACGACCCACTTTCTGAGTCACAGCTTTATTCAGGGTGTCATTTACATTGTCCGAATGTAAGGTGGCATCGATCAGTGCCCGCCACTGAACAACATTAAGGGCCAGCTGTTGGCCCCTGCGATATTCCAAGGATCCTTGGCGACTTGACTTGGGTGACATCTTTCTTATAGGCATCAGTTCCATTGTCCCATGGCTCTGTGTTATCAGTACTTCAGTGTCCTTTCTTCAAACCATTGCCCAAGGTTCCTACAACGACCCCAGCACAGCAGGCAGCCTTCCTTGTTACTGTTGTCTCAACCTGAGAAGGTATCTGAGTTGGTGGCCAATCACCTTTTCAAGAACATCGATTTACAGCCCATCCTCCCCTCCATAGACTGTGCCCACCTTTCACCTTCCTGAGGATACCGTGTTACCCTCCATTTGTCTGTCTTCTTCTCGCTGGAATGAAGTTGCTCTAAAAATGATGGTCGGTACAACTTACACCAGATTTTCATAAAGATGCACATTAAAGTATTATTTTAAAATGTTATATTAGAGATGTGTGAAGAAAATAATTCTTGGTGTCGAGCGGCAAATGTGACATTCGTTGAGTTCTGACCTTTCCCTGAATGATAACACAGCGAGCGTCTTCTCCCGCTGAATAACCGATGTTCCCTATTCTGGCCATCGGACTTTGTGGTTAGAACTCTAAAATTAAATTGCCAATTAAAAATGTCCATATAAATGTATTTACATCTCTCCCCCTTGGTGGGAGTGGAATGACCCCATCTATAAGGATATACAGTATCTGCCCCCCTTGGTGGGAGTGGAGATGACCCCATCTATAAGGATATACAGGACATCCACACACAGCACAAGGCCGTGTTCTCACTACCAGACGCTTCTCAGGGCTGCAGTTCCTCTGAGCTCCACAAGGTGGTGATCTCACTTCTACCCGGACAGGAAGTCTCTATGGAAGACAGGAAGTGATGTCAGATACAGACAGGAAGTGATGTCAACCACAGACAGGAAGTCTCTATGGAAGGCAGGAAGTGATGTCAGGAACAGACAGGAAGTGATGTTAGATATAAATAGGAAGTTCCGGGTGAGAGGTGAGTCAGGAGGAAGTACAGAGGAGACGTCGCTGGAAGAGGCAGTAGAGGAGGTAATAAGATCTTATTTTCTATTTACACCCAGTAACCCCCCCGTCATGTCCGTCCTCTTCCTCCATAGTCACTGTGACGTCTTTTATCTCCAGCAGATGATGATACACACATATATAGTGTGGGAACCTAGATTAACCCCTTCAGGGGCAGAACATTTCCCCCACTTACGGGGCCGGAACATTCTCTTCATTTTGGAGATAAATTCTAGTAATTTGTTCCTCTAACAAACAGCACTGCCAATAAATAGAAGAGACAATGACCATCCTGACCATAAATGGCCTACAAAGGGCAATTATTACTCTACACAGGCAGCCAATGGGCAATCATTACACTTTGCAGCCAACACAATGACGGAGTGCAGGGGTCAGGAGTATGGAGCACAGAGCCCCTTGCATTGCTGGTCAGGAGGAAGAAAACATTCCCCACCCTGCCATGAAGAATATCTTCCATCATTGGTGTCAGAGGGAGGAAAATACTGAGGGAAGTAGAGGAGCTGAGGAACATCTCAGGGGGTACTGAGACTAGAGGACTTTGGGGCCCCTGAGGGGGTAGTGGAGTTGAATGATTCTGGGCCCTTGATAGGGTTGGTGGGCAGCAGGGCTCTGAGGGAAGAGGAGGCTGTAGGGTCAGGGGGACTCTAAGTAAGGAATGGAGCTCTTGGCCTGTGATGGTCCTCCCACCTACACTTTTCAGACCTCCTTACAGAACTCCTGCCAGGAAATGGAGGCGACCTTCACCTTCTTACCATCTCACTGGTCAAATGGATACCAAGTGGAATGAAGAAGGGGAGTCCTTCACCCCTTGGTGGGCACTCCGATGGTCAGGGGTCAGTGCTATGCATATATGGGGTCAGTCCAATACCTTCCCATGACACAGGGTCTGGCAGTGCCCGGTGCTGGAATTCAGAGCCTCAGGAACCCCTCACCACCACCCTGTACAATGACCTGGATACTACAGTATACTTGGCAACCAAGAGAACATCTTTGCTGTCCTCCTCCTACACACACTGGGCTGCCATTGGAAGGAAGAAAACAGACTCCTCCCCCACAGCTCTCTACTCCACCAGCATCCTCCTCCTGCTATCCAATCCAATCCCTTCTCTTACTGCAGAGAGTGACATCACTCCTGTCAGTCAGCAGGCTGCCGGAGATTGGAGCCTTGCAGCCGGAGTTCTTGAATTATCCTGATTATCCGGAAACTCCGACCAAAACTCAGCAAGTTCCCCTTAGGATGCACAAAACTCTGGATGGCCGCACTCTGTAAAATTTCAATTGAATTTTTGTGCATCCTGGTCTTCAGGTGAGGAGCTGGGCATTGGTAATGAGAATAGCGTGAGAGACCATCTAGCAGACCCACCTAGAGCTGAGTCCATTTGTGTAGGAAGTTCCCCTTCCTGGACATCATGATGACCTCCATTGTCCTCACAGCACTGCCTCAGAGCAAACAAGTCACAGGAAGGACCGTATTTATCATTCCTTGTCTGCAGATCCAATACTAATCACATCCAGATCAGAAACCAAACAAACCCAACAGAGAAAAATTTCTGATCTAGCAGGCCAAGAGGGCCCCTTGTCCTCCAAGATGTAATAAACACTAAACCAGGCTCAAAAACCCCAGGTGCCAGGTCGTCATGGTGACAAAAAATTGCGTCCTGGCACCCGAATACTGCACACACTCTCCGATATGTATCCTGGGCTCCGCTTGCCCATCTGCAGGCTCGGGACTGGCATAGTGGGTGGCGCCGGGTAGAGGGGAGGGAGGAGAGAGGACACACATCCCGTCTCCTCCCCTTCTTGTTGCTGACCCGGAAGTGACGTTTATGATGAGACTTCCAGGACTTCCTTGGCAGTTTCCCCGCCCATCGAGGCCGGCAAAGAATGTAATGCATTGTGATGTGCGATGTATTACATTCAGTGGAGCTCAGGGGGGACATTGGGGGTCTTTTGGACCCTGAATGTCTCATTGAAGAGAACCGGTCACCAAAATAAATTATCGCATAGAGCAGCGGTCCCCAAACTTTTTGGCACTGGTGACCAGCTGCGTGGAAGAAAATTGTGGCAAGGCCCGGGGGTGGGACGGGCACGTGGGGTTTAATCGATTCTTGGTGGGCAATTTGTCAGGGCAATGGCTGGTGTTGGCGCTTCAATCATCCCGGCACCATGGTTGGTGTGGTGTCAGGATGATTGAAGCGTATTATGTCTTTTATTACATTGTAATATAAAATGAAATAGTTCAACTCACCATTCTGCAGAATAGGTGGGAGCCCTGAGCGTGTCACTTGCCACGTCGCCTGCCACCAGATGCGAAGTGTCGCTTGCTACGCTGCCTGAAACCAGATGTGTATTATCACTTGCCACGCCGCATGCCACCAGATATGGATTATCACTTGCCACACTGCCTGCAACAGATGTGGATTATGACTTGCCACGCTGCCTGCCACCAGATGTGGATTATCACTTGCCACACTGCCTGCAACAGATATGGATTATCACTTGCCACACGCTGCCTGCCACCAGATGTGGATTATCACTTGCCACGCTGCCTGCCACCAGATGCAGATTGTCACTTGCCACGCTGCCTGCCACCAGATGAGGATGCCGCTTGCCATTACCTGCCACCAGATGAGGATATCACTTGCCACGCTGCCCGCCACCAGATGCGGAATGTCAATTGCCATGCTGCCTGCCACCAGATAAGGAGGCCGTTTGCCATTGCCTGCCACCAGGTGCGGAATGTCACTTGCCAGGCTGCCTGCCACCAGATGCAGATTGTCACTTGCCACGCTGCCTGCCACCAGATGAAGATGCCGCTTGCCATTACCTACCACCAGATGAGGATATCACTTGCCACGCTGCCTGCCACCAGATGAAGATGCCGCTTGCCATTACCTGCCACCAGATGAGGATATCACTTGCCACGCTGCCCGCCACCAGATGCGGAATGTTAATTGCCATGCTGCCTGCCACCAGATGAGGAGGCCGTTTGCCATTGCCTGCCACCAGGTGCGGAATGTCACTTGCCAGGCTGCTTGCCACAAGATGCAGAATGTCACTTGCCATGCTCCCTGCCACCAGATGTGGACTGTCACTTACCACGCTGCCTGCCACCAGATGTGAATTGTCACTTGCCACGCTGCCTGCCACCAGATGGGGATGCCGCTTGCCATTGCCTCTTACCAGATGAGGATGTCACTTGCCACGCTGCCTGCCACCAGATGAGGATGTCGCTTGCCATTGCCTGTCACCAGATGAGGATATTGGTTGCCATCACCTGCCACCAGATGCAGAATGTCACTTGCTACATCACCTGCCACCAGATGCAGAATGTCACTTTCACTGTCACTGCTGCCACCAAAAAATAGCAGCTTGTCACTAATTAATTTAAGATGTGAACTCCCCCCACCCCCAGCATTGCAGAGTACAGTGTACTTACACTACAGACTCTCCTCGTGGAGGGAAAACTGTTAGGTGAGCGGGCGGTGAGAGATGAAGTCACTCTATCTTTTTTTCTATCTCGGTCCTGTGTAGAGCAGCATTTGTGGCCCTTTAAGTAAACAGCGATGCGGGCAATGAGAGATGATGTCACTCTCTCCCTATAGCGGCCCTTTAAGTAAACAGCGGTGTGGGCAATGAGAGATGATGTCACTCTCTCCCTATAGCGGCCCTTTAAGTAAACAGCGGTGCGGGCAATGAGAGATGATGTCACTCTCTCCCTATAGCGGCCCTTTAAGTAAACAGAGGTGCGGGCAATGAGAGATGATGTCACTCTCTCCCTATAGCAGCCCTTTAAGTAAACAGCGGTGTGGGCAATGAGAGATGATGTCACTCTCTCCCTATAGCGGCCCTTTAAGTAAACAGCGGTGTGGGCAATGAGAGATGATGTCACTCTCTCCCTATAGCGGCCCTTTAAGTAAACAGCGGTGCGGGCAATGAGAGATGAAGTCACTCTCTCCCTATAGCGGCCCTTTAAGTAAATAGCGGTGCGGGCAATGAGAGATGATGTCACTCTCTCCCTATAGCGGCCCTTTAAGTAAACAGCGGTGCAAGCAATGAGAGATGATGTCACTCTCTCCCTATAGCGGCCCTTTAAGTAAACAGCGGTGCGGGCAATGAGAGATGATGTCATCTTTCTGCTCGGCCACCCGTATCACTGACAGTCTCCTGCGCGGTCCGGCAATAGAGGTTCCACGGCCCGGTGTTGGCCCGCGGCTCATAGGTTGACGACCTCTGACATAGAGGACTTTTTGTCCCGTCTGTGATGGGGAAAAAAATTAAGTAAAATTTAAAAAAAAAAAATTTTAATTGTAAAAAGTTAAAGTTACACCCAAGCACATAAAATACCCCCCCCCCCAAAAAAATAATAATATTGAGACCCCCCCACCACTACATATACACATGTACAAATATAAACGCACGCAGTGGGGTGCCTATGCCTGAAAACGCTGATTGCGATACACATTTTACATATCCCCGTGTTGTTTTGATTCTGGGCTGGGAGTGGCTCAGGTAGGACTGGGGCAGTCCATCAGATGATGTCACTGGACACTCCTCCCTTCTTCTGGAGAGCACTGGAACTTTCCAGAACGAAGGTGGCATCTGGAGTGTCATTAGAAGCCCTGACCAATCCCCAATCTGGATTGGCAGGGGGCAGGCCTTCTCATATACCGGGTCTGGGAGGAGCTCGGTGGTGGAGCCGTGGAGTTCAGAGATGGAGTAGTGTGGGGGCTGTCGTGGTGAGGGGAGCCCCCAATCTGGGGGGTGAACTAGGCCAGGGAGAGCTCGGGTGTAGCCAGGAGGTGGAAGATCCTGGTGGCAGACACAAGGGAGCGGAAAGGACAGCGGAAAGAGAACTATCCGGGAGATCTCTGAGAGGAACTACAGGTCACAGCGGTGAGTCACACACAGCCTGGGAAACTGTAGAGGCGTGCCGGAGCGGATTGGGGTGAGAGACAATCTGGGAAGGATGCAGAAGTCAGTCGGGATCTGTGGCAGTGGAGTGGGTCACAGCAGCTGGTATAGCTGGCAGGACCCCAAAGAGGATGGGCTGGAAGCAGTAGTCCATCAGGTCAGCTAGCACAGCAGAACTGTCCTAATTTCTACACATCAGGGATCCACAATCCTTGCCTGTAATAAATGTTTTCTGAGGCTGTGCTAAGTGACGGCAGGTCTCACATTTGTGCTAGCTGGGCCGGAGGTGAAGAGAAGGTGGAGGTCTGATAAATTTCCTTGCAGGCCTCACCTGTAACTCAAGTCAAGCGCAGGAGGAAGTTGCAGGAGTCTATTGTAGCAAGTGAAGTGCTGGAGGAAGAGGAGTCTATTGCAGCAAGGGAAGTGCTGGAGGAAGAGGAGTCTATTGCAGCAAGGGAAGTGCTGGAGGAAGAGGAGTCTATTGCAGCGAGGGAAGTGCTGGAGGAAGAGGAGTCTATTGCAGCAAGGGAAGTGCTGGAGGAAGAGGAGTCTATTGCAGCAAGGGAAGTGCTGGAGGAAGAGGGGTCTATTGCAGCGAGGGAAGTGCTGGAGGAAGAGGAGTCTATTGCAGCAAGGGAAGTGCTGGAGGAAGAGGAGTCTATTGCAGCAAGGGAAGTGCTGGAGGAAGATGGTGTATATACAGAGACTGTATATAGTTGGTCCCAAGTAATCACCGGGGCATCCCAAACATCCCAATCCCTGTCCAACTTATTTCCCCCAATAAAACAACAGTGCAAAGCAGCAGCCTGACTCTGGATGCGGTATGGATGTGATTGAGGGCAGTGTGATTGGATGAACCACAACTTCCAGCCACTCCCAAGGGAGACCATGACTGCAATAACACCTGACCTCCTCCGTAACGTTCAACTGATGACCTATAGGGGGCCTTCAAAGCCGATATAAATGAATATAATAAATATCGGGTACTGAAGTTTATCGCCATTTCACGGGCGCACGCAGATTTAAGCTTTGACATGTTTGGTGTCCATTTACTCGGTGCGACCTCCTCTTTTATATTTTACCCAAAAAATTGGGTAATTTAATATTTTATTCTCTAGGGTATCCGCTTTTTATAAAATGTTATCATGTTTTGGGGGAATTTATGGAATCTTCAGTAGGGATGCACTGAAATTTCGGCGACCAAAAATTATCGTTCGAAAACGGCGTTTTCGGTATCAGCCGAAAGCATAAGAACAGCCGATACGGAAGGTGCCGCCCATTGCGAAATGTCCGCTGTGTGTAGGAGGGGAGGAGTTTCACACTGCACAGATAGAAGACTCGTAAGTGGTGCTCTGCGTGTGAAGCGGTCATTGCACTGCACGCAGAGAGAGAGAGCTGTCAGATCTCGGTGGTGATGTAGGGAGTGGGCGGGACAGAACGGCTATCAAACACCAGCCAATGGGATAGGGGCTGGGCGGGTGTTTGATAGCCGTCTGGTCCCGCCCACCCCCGACATCACCGCTGAGATCTGACAGCTCTCTCTCTGCGTGCAGTGCAATGACCGCTTCACAGACAGAGCGCCTCTTACGAGTCTTCTATCTGTGCAATGTGAAACTCCTTCTACTAGTGCCATCCAGTGTCACCTGTCAATGCCAACCAGTGCCACCTGTCAGTGCCACCTCATCTCCTATGTCAGTGCCAACCAGTGCCACCTGTCAGTGCCAACCAGTGCCACCTGTCAGTGCCATACAGTGCCACCTCATCTCCTCTGTCAGTGCCAATCAGTGCCACCTGTCAGTGCCAACCAGTGCCACCTGTCAGTGCCAACCAGTGCCACCTCTCAGTGCCAACCAGTGCCACCTCATCTCCTCTGTCATTGCCAATCACTGTCACCTGTCAGTGCCAACCAGTGCCACCTCATCTCCTCTATCAGTGTCAGTCAAGGCCACCTGTCAGTGCCAATCAGTGCAGCCTGTCAGTGCCACCTCATCTCCTCTGTCAGTGCCACCTCATCTCCTGTCAGTACCAATCAGGGCCACCTGTCAGTGTCATACAGTGCCACCTCATCTCCTCTGTCAGTGCCAATCAGTGCCACCTGTCAATGCCAACCAGTGTCACCTGTCAGTGCCAACCAGTGCCACCTTTTCTCCTCTGTCAGTGCCAACCAGTGTCGCCTGTCAGTGCCAACCAGTGCCAGCTCATCTCCTCTATCAGTGTCAGTCAGGGCCACCTGTCAGTGCCAATCAGTGCAGCCTGCCAGTGCCACCTCATCTCCTCTGTCAGTGCCACCTCATCTCCTGTCAGTACCAATCAGGGCCACCTGTCAGTGCTAACCAATGCCACCTATCAGTGCTTCTAGTCAGTGCCCAGGCACAGGTAGGCTACATATGACAATTGTATATATAAATATTTTTTTAAAAACTGTCATTTTCGGTTTTGGTGCCAAAATTTCCATGCGGTGCCCCAATTCTTCAGTCCTAAAATTATTTGTTTAAATTGTGCAAAAAATGCAGAAACGTCTCAGCCTGAGAAAGGGTTAAAGGATGAATTCCCCTTCGGGAACATGTTCCTCCCGTAAGATTTCTTAGTTACAAAAAACTGGCTGCTGATATTTTTATCTCCTAGATTCAAAGAAAGTTTGTCAAGCCCCGCCCTAAACAGTCCAAATGAAATGAGTTCCCATGGGGGTAGTAGTTCTTCAATGTACAGCGACCCTCCTATTACCCCTCCCCCACCCACATCCTATTATTGTGTTCCCATGGGGGTAGTAGTTCTTCTATGTACAGCAACCCTCCTATTACCCCTCCCCCACCCCACATCCTATTATTGTGTTCCCATGGGGGTAGTAGTTCTTCTATGTACAGCAACCCTCCTATTACCCCTCCCCCACCCCACATCCTATTATTGTGTTCCCATGGGGGTAGTAGTCCTTCTATGACTGGGCACTTCAACCCCCTTCCTAACCGGACCAATTTTCATCTTTCAGCGCTCTCACACTTTGAATGACAATTACTCAGTCATGCTACGCTGCACCCATATGAAATCTTTCTCCTTTTTTTCACACAAACAGAGCTTTCTTTTATTGGTATTTAATCATCGCTGGGGTTTTTATTTTTTGCGCTATAAATGAAAAAATACCGCAAATTTTGTTTAAAAAAATTCATTTTTCTTCGTTTGTTATAAAATTTTGCAAATTAGTAATTTTTCTTCATAAATTTTGGCCACAATTTATACTGCTACCTTTCTTTGGTAAAAATAACCCAAATCATTGGATATTATTTGGTCTTTGTGAAAGTTATAGAGTCCACAATCTATGGTGCCAATCACTGAATATTGATCACACCTGATGTACTGACGGCCGATCTCATTTCCCGAGACCCTAACAAGCCAGGAAAGTACAAATACCCCCCAAATAACCCCTTTTTGGAAAGTAGAAATTCCAAGGTATTTAGTAAGAGGCATGGCGAGTTTTTTGAAGTTGGAATTTTTTTCCCACAATTCTTTGCAAAATTAAGATTTTTTTTTTTTTTTACAAAATTGTCATAATAACGGGTTATTTCTCACACACAGCAAATGCATACTGCCAATTACACCCCAAAACACATTCTGCTTCTCCTCCTGAGTATGGCGATACCACATGTGTGAGACCTTTACACAGCCTGCCCACATACAGAGGCCCAATATGCAAGGAGAACCATCCGGCGTTCTATGGGCATACATTTTAAATCAAATTCTACTACCTATTACACTATTGTGAGGCACTATAGTGGCACTGATGGGCAGTCTAGTGGCACTAATGGGCACTGTAGTGGCATTGATGTGTCACGGATGGGGATGACTGAGCACGGATGGAGATGGCTGAGCACGGATGGGGATGGCTGAGCAAGGATTGGGGATGGCTGAGCAAGGATTGGGGATGACTGAGCACGGATGGTGATGGCTGAGCACAGACAGGGATGGTTGAGCACGAATGGAGATGGCTGAGCACAGGTGGGGATGGCTGAGCACAGACAGGGATGACTGAGCTCGGATGAGGATTACTGAACACGGATAGGGATGGGTGAGCATGGATAGGGATGGGTGAGCATGGATAGGGATGGGTGAGCATGGATAGGGATGGGTGAGCATGGATGGGGATGGGTGAGCATGGGTGGGTATGGGTGAGCATGGATGGGGATGGCTGAGCACGGATGGGTATGGGTGAGCACAGATGGGGATGGGTAAGCACGGGTGGGGGTGGCTGAGCACAGATGGATGGGTGAGCATGGATGGGGATGGGTGAGCACAGATGGATGGGTGAGCATGGTTGGGGATGGGTAAGGATAGCTGGATGGGTGAGCCTGGCTGGATGGATGGGGATGGCTGGGTGAGTGGCACAGAATGGGCACATTGCAGTGCTGTGGGCACTACAGATCCTGCCCACAGCACTGCTGCATCTGATTTCTCCCCTCTCCTCTCACACTGCACCGATCGGTACAGAGAGGGGAGACACAAGCCGGATATCCGCTGGGTGGTTTACATCTGACAGCTCCGTCATTTGATGGAGAGATCACGTGGAAAAGGGCCGCTGCGAGTGGCCGTTTACCGCGATCCGGCGGTCACGGATACTCCTGGGTGTGCAATTCTAGGAGGATGTTATACTACCTCCTCCCAGAACAATGAATCCACCTTGCGGCCGTGTTTTTACATGGACCAGTCGGCAAGTGGTTAATGTACAGCAACCCTCCTATTACCCCTCCACCACCCCACATCCTATTATTGTGTGACCAATACCATCCAAATAATTCTTACTTTCATTTCCCAAAGTTATCCGTCTACAAGGAGACCTGTATAGATCACATGACCCCACCA
>BLSH010130566.1:263689-278976 GCA_018402905.1 Glandirana rugosa | reverse complement strand
CATGCTTGGGATAAACATAAATCTATAGTCAGACAACAAGGTTAATGTAAAAAAAAATAAAAAAAAATAAAAATAAAAATAAATAAAAAGGGGCAGACTCGATGGACTACTCAGTCTTTTTCTGCCGTCACTTTTCTATGTTTCTATGTTTCATTGTACTCCACACCCTCTGCACAAGTATATACCTCTGAGATGCTTTCCAAACCATTTACTATTAGCAACGGAACACGCCAAGGCTGCCCCCTGTCTCCAATTATTTTTAATTTAATGATGGAACCACTAGCTGAACACATTCGATCCAACAAACACATCACTGGTGTCACTATTGGCTCCATAGAACACAAGATTAATCTGTTCGCAGATGATGTGATATTAATCTTAACCAACCCTATGACCTCCCTGGCTTCGGTACAATCCACTCTTCATAAATTCAATGCTCTTTCCTATTATAAGATTAATGAAACTAAATCCTCCATACTCGATCTAGGAATAGATGGCACAACTAGCAACTTACTACGCAACCTATACCCATTCTCCTGGGCTGACAAGGGCATTACTTATCTAGGAGTCACTCTAACAAAATCCACAAAAACAATATTTACTAACAACTTTATCGAAGCCAGACATATGCTTATGCAAGAAACCAACAAACTAGCTAAATTTGAACTTTCCTGGGCAGGGCGTCTAGCGGCGTTTAAAATGATAGTTTTACCCAAACTATTATACCTATTTCGCACGCTGCCTATCCACCTTACTCACAGATACCTCAAATCTCTACAAACTATTCTACATCACTATATATGGAAGGGGAAAAAACCTAGAAGCTCCCACTCCAGACTCATTAAAAATAGATCAGTTGGAGGTGCAGGTCTTATTGATTTTAAAGACTACCATTTAGCCACCATGCTTGCACAAATGAAGGACTGGCTACTGCCCAATCCCAACACACTGTGGGCAGAAATAGAGAACCACATGGTTCCGGGTAAAAACCTTAAACTCTGGCTGCTCAGCGCAACAACTAAACCTCCTCTCCTCAATCTATTATCACCGACTATCCAAGCCTCAATCAAGGCATGGAAAGCTCTTACACACTTTCAGTGGACCAACACCCCTACTACAACCGTACGATTACCTTTACAAATCTTATCTTTGTTAACCCCAGATATACACATACCAAAATGGTTGAATGACATAGCACCAGACACTGACAAACTCCGTAATCTCACGCTCCACAAAACCTTTGCCCAAGTTCAAGCACATTACCAAGCACCCAGCTCAGACTTCCTTACCTACCATAGGATCCACCATTGCTTAACTTCACATCCCCACCTTGAAAGTAAAATACCCACGAGTATCTGGAACTATTATTTTATAAACAATGCATACACCAAAGGGGTATCCTGAATATACTCGGTTTTACAAGAAAAAACACTTTTTAACAAATTTAAACCTTTTAAAGAATGGGAATCGAATTTCCATACGAGTTTCACAGAAGACCAATGGCAATCAGCCATAAAATCAATATACAAAGCTACAAAATCCACAGCACTTTGGGAACTGACCCAAAAACTGTCTTCCCGGTGGTATTTAACTCCCCAAAAACTAGCTAAAATCTACCCTCATCTTTCACCGCTTTGCTGGAGAACATGTGGTCTAGAAGGTTCACTATATCACATCTTCTGGGCATGTCCACAAATAGCCCCCCTTTGGGCCAACATGCAGTGTGAGACCAACAAGTGAACCGGAAAGATGTAATCAGCCGTCACTTCTGATTCATGTATATATAACAAGAGTGTTTGGTACAGAAGTCACATTTTTGTGCAGTGTGGAGCAGCAGGAAGATGAGTCGGGACTGAAGTGGAACAACTAGCAGACAGCACATGTAGTGCCTAATGTGGGAAGACTACAGCAGAAGGTGAGCAAGGACTGGAGAGAGAGGACTGAGCAGCAAAGGATCAGTAGAGCTGGGTGAATGGAGTGGAAGAAAAAATGGAAGTCACATGCATTGTGCAACATGGTAAACAATATATAGATAGAGAGAGGCCTGAGCAGTGGAGAGTCAGCTGGGGGACCAGAGCAGGAGCAGGAATGGGAGGGGAGTGGAGCCCAGAGAGGGAGGAGGGTCAGCAAACCAGAGTATCATCAGAGCTGGGGGATACTAGTGAATGGGAGATCAGCAGAGCTGGTGATTACTACTGAGCTGGAGATCAGCAGAGTTGAAGGTACTAATGAGCTGGGGATCTGTTGAGCTGAGCCGAGGTATTACAAAGTGTGGGTACTACTGAACCAGGGTTATACTAAGCCCCTTTAAAACAAATATAAAACCAAAACACACAGGGCATTTACCAAGCTTCATTAACGCTTCAAAAACACATCGCAAAAGCATGAAAAAAAGCTTATTAAAACAGTAGGCAAGTACAGACTAGCACTAGGAGATAGAGCACCAGCAGGTTTGGAACAAGAAATTAAAATTAAAATGTATATTTTCACAAATAAAGCCAGAAAAACTTTGCAGTAGATGCTTTATTAGGCCCCAATTTAAAGGGGAGACACCAGGCAGGTCTTACTATAAAACATATTGTGGAAATAAAATGAAGTCTGTAGTATTTCTCAGAAAAAAACTGAAATAATCTCCACTCCATACAAAGCTTTTCAACCAGTTGAATTTGAACACTCCATTTCTTTTTCTTTTTTTTTTTCTTTCTGTTTACTTTTTAGTCTTTCCAGTTTGATTTTTTATATTTGCTGTATTAACATGATCTTACAGAATAATAGGAAAAATGTGGTACTCCTTTTTGAGAGGCCAATAGATGTATGAATAGCCATTGTATTTACACTTCTTTCTTACTACATGTAATGGATATGTATGGATACAATTACCCCATTGTATTTGTTACTTCTACATTGAAAAACTTAATAAAAATACTGAAAGTAAGGGAGAGGGAGACCAGTTAGTATTTGTGAGGCAACAGCCATAATATTGTACAGTTTGTGAACAGTTTTACTAGCTCACAGTTTCAGAAGGAGAAACCAGGCAAGTTTGGTTGGAGAACAATCATCTCAATATTTATGAGACAATAGCCAAATATATTGTAGCTCACTGCACTATATGTAAGCAGTTTTAGTAAGTTATGATTTCAGTAGACAAGCTAGGCAGGTTTTATCATAAAATTAAAATCCCTTTAAAACTCCCATTATTTGTCTTTATTCTATCACATGAAGGTATGCTCCAATCAAATTTAAAAATAAATTATTGCATACAGGAGCATGCTTATATGCTGAATTTCAAATGTTTAATGTATGCATTGCTATAATGCATCAGTCCTCACCGGTGCTTTTGCTAGTAATTTGATGAGCTATTAACCTCCCTGGTGGTATTCCCGAGTGTGGATCGGGGTGAACTTTCCGTACCAAGAGCGGTAACCCCGAGCCACACTCCGGATCGCATTGCTGGATCAGGGCAAAGTTACTTACCTTGTCCCCTGGATCCAGCGATGTCCCCCCACTGTGTCAGCAGGCTGTCTTTTGCCCAATTCACTCTGTGTGCCGGGCTCTGTTCCCTGCGAGTGTCGCGTCGCACGGGGACAGAGACCGGTGGGAAATTAAAATAATGAAAAACACAGTAAACATATAGTACACTGTAATCTGTAAGATTACATTACTGTATGAAATCATTTCACATCCCCTTTGTCCCCAGTGCTTTGTCCAGTGCCCTGCATGCACTTTTATATAATAAATGTCATTCTTTCTGCCTGGAAACTTGAGAATGTCCATGGCAACAAAAAAGCGTCCCTTTACATCAAAAGTGGTTTTTGATCAGCTAGAAAACAGCGATAGTAAATAAGAATCATTTGCAGGATTGAGTGATACTGATTTGTGGGAACATTCGTCACCAGACACTGAAAGTGATGACAGCGACAATTATTCAAGTGGGCAAATTTCAGTATTTTTAATTTGATTACATTTTTGAATACATTTTATTACTGTTATGTTATTATTTTTGATAATTATTTATAGTTATTTATTATATTATAATTTATGATTTTGTGTTTTAAATTTTATCATACCCGGGATGTCTACTAGACTCTTGTTTGGACAGATTTAAGTGAGTTATTCCTAATAATTACAGGCCCCCAAATTTCTATACATATGTACAGCTTTTAGAAGCAAAAATCTGACACAATCATACCGCCAGGGAGGTTAAACTGTTTTTTCTTTTTTTTTTCCACAAGTAGTTTTTATTGAAACAAAGAGTTTTTGAGTTACATGGGATAAACAAATACATGTTTTGAAGTATAAAATAGGTAACTCTATGAAAGGTAGTCAGTTTATATTTACAGACAAATATTATGAACATTTAAGGCTGCACTTCAAGCCTCGGCTTGCAAGCATTCGTATACCAGTGGGTCCGGGGACAGTCTCACTATCAAAAAGAACAGAGGGGTGGACATCAAAGGAAGTCCCCCCTATGACTATGGGGCCCCGAATCCCCTAAGGTGAGGCATCTAGATAGTTTTTGTCTCCTCATTTGGAGGAGATCTTCTAAGGGACATGGGGAGGGAGTGAGAAAAAGGAAGAAAATAGGGGAGAAGAACAGGGAATTTAATAGAAGGGGGATGGGAGGCTCTCGGCTGCCCTCTCCTACACCCAGGGGCCCCCAATCATAGGGAGCGCCGCTGTCAAGGAGGTTGCAGTAATGGGAGTAACTAAGTTGGCCATCTATTTCCTGGGGGGTCTATATTAGGTTTTAGTACGTTTGTGTATGTTTGAAGGCCAGCCAGATGACCCAGGTTCTGGTGAATTTGGCGATGTTATCCTGAGTTATGTGTATCAGCTCTTCAATCTGCGCGATGCGATTCGTGCGGCGGAGCCACTCTGAGAGAGTGGGCGGGGGTGTTGAGCCCCAATGCACGGGTATGCACATTCTGGTGGCATTTACCATATGCATTGCTACAGACTTAAAATACATTTTTTTAGGAATCTTGGTCAAGTGCAGCAGGTATTGCTCAGGAGTGAATTCTACTGGTAGATTCGTTACTTGTTTAATCAAGTCATGGACTCCGACCCAATATGGGCGGAGGAGTGGACAACCCCACCATATATGCAGGAATGTCCCCTCCTCCTGTCCACAACGCCAGCATCTGTCAGAGACAGAGGGGTAGAATCTGTGCTAGAGATCGGGGGTTCTGTACCAGCGCGTTTTTGAGCTTATACCCGTTCTCCTGGACAGAGACATTTAGTGAGCCCTTGTGGATGTAGCGGTGGATACGGTCCCAGCTCTCCTGCCCCATCTCCTCCCCGACCACCTCACTCCAATATGCCTGTTCAGTTTTCAGTACGTTGACGGTTCGGCGGACAGGGAGTGTTGGATGACTGCTATGACATGGTTCTGGGGGGATGAACAAGAGCATAAGGATTCAAAGAGGGTCAGTGGCCTAGTGAAGTGGTCTCTGACTGATTTGTCATTTAAGAAATGTTTTACCTGCATATAGGACCAGAATGAGAAGGAACCTGTATTACAGAGCTCCGCAAGCTCTGCGAGCTTCAGGAACCTACCTCTATGAAAAAATTGTTGCGCTTTCATGTCCCTTTAGGGCCACTCTGCCTTGGCAAACGATTCGGACATCCCCTGAGAGAAGTCTGGGTTTCCCCTGAGGGGGGTAAGTGGAGATAGCCTGTTGGAGACCGAGTATGCAGAACATGCTTTGTTGTATACTAGAAGGGCCGCACCTATGAGAGGGTGCGCCTGTACCTCCCTTGCAATATACTTCTTGTGCAACCATGTCATGAGCTTCAAGTCAGTTTGCGATACCAGGTTCTCTAGGAGCACTCAACCTTTACATTGAGAATGGACAAACCAGTCGACAATTCTAGCCAGGTGGGTTGCCCAATAGTATCTGCGAAGGTCCGGGAGCCCAATGCCCCCCAGGGACTTTGGTAGGGTAAGTTTGGACCAGGCTACGTGAACTGGCTTATCAGACCAGAGGAACGCACAGCACAACGTCTTATATTGCTTGAAGAAGGATTGTGGGAGTGTTATCGGTATCATTTGTAGCTTGTATAGCATACGGAGGAGAAACACCATCTTGATAAAAGAGGCCCGACCGAACCACGAGATTGGGAGTTTGTCCCACTTCCGTAGTTCTTGTTGGGGGGTGGACAGTTCAGTCTGAAAGTTCCTAATGAACAGATCCAAAAGTCTGTGCGGTACTTGAATTCCCAAGTAAGTGATACTATTCTCCCTCCATTGAAATGGAAAATTCTGTTGGCATTGTTGCGGGGGAAAGAGACATTCAGGGCAAAGGACTTCGAGTAATTTATTTTCAAATTAGAGATCATTTTGAAGTGTTCCAAGACTGCTATAAGGTTAGGTAGGGATGTGTTCGGGGACGTAAGAAAGAGAAGGACATGCAAAAGCCACAATTTTGTACTCCCTATCATGCACCTTGATTCCCGATGTTTTTGTTGGCTTTAATAGACCTGAGGAGGGATTCCAATGTAAGGATATACAGCAGGGGAGACAGAGGACATCCCTGCCTGGTGCCATTGCGAACCGGGAAGGCTTCCGACAGGTGGCCATTGACCCTGACTATGGTGCTTGGGTTATGGTACAGGGACATAATTAATGAGCGCATGCGCGTCCGCAATCCTAGATGTTGCAGGATAGCATCAATGTAGTCCCTGGCCACCCTGTCGAAAGCCTTCTCCGCTTCCATGGCCAAAAAGAATCCCTCCTGTTTTGAGCTAGTAAGCCAGTGGTGCAGGTTCGGGGCTTTAATAGTGTTGTCCCTGGCTTCCCTGCCAGGGACAAAACCCACCTGATCCAGTCCCACCCAGGCCGGCAAATGATAGGATAGTCGGGTAGCTATGATCTTTGCAAACAACTTCACATCAATATTTAGTAAGGATATGGGCCGATAGCTTGTGACATTCGCTGGGTCCTTCCCCTCCTTAGAGTCATGAGGGGTGGTGGCTAAGGTGTTAAAAGCCTGGGGGAACCTAGGGGCAAGCGAATCCAGGAAGCATTTGTAGTATTCGACCGGGAATCTGTCCAGTCCTGGACTCTTCCTGGGTTTCATTGATTTTAGGGCAGCCCCCAGGTCCAGTGTTAGGGGGGCCTCCAAGTCTCGGGCCTCCTGTTCCGACAGAGCCTTGGGGCTGTGCCGGCTCAGGAATTCCCCAATAAGGTCAGTACGCGTAGAGAGTGGGACCATGCCATTTTTGTCCGAGTCTAAGTTGTAGAGTCGGCTGTAAAACTGTTGGAATTGTTGGGCAATGTCTACATTGTTATGGTGATGTCTTCCCGAGCATCAGTGATATGGTGTACAGTGTTCGCCAGTGAACGTTGCTGGGCAGCCCTGGCGAGCAGGCATCCTGGCTTGCTACTTCATAGAACAATTTGTGCGATAAGAGATGTCAGCGACGTGCTCATTTGTGCAGTTCCTCTGTTAGAAGCGTTCTCACCTCAGCCAGTTCTTGGACTATCTCAAGCGCCAAAAAGCGATTGTGCTGTCTCTCAAGAGCGCAAATTTTGAGAGAGAGCTGCTGGATTTTGGCACTGTATTCCCTCTTCTTCCTGGCAGAAATGGCATAAAGGTGGCCTCTGATGATGCACTTGTGTGCCTCCCGCTGTGTCAGGGGGGGCACATCTGGCGTGTCGTTGTGTGTAAAGAACTCAGCTATGCTCTGTTTCAGTGTCGATACATCCACCGGGTCCGAGAGGAGGGACGCATCCATCCTCCAGGTCTTGGTGAAGATAGCATGTTCCGGACAAGTGAGAGTGAGGGTAATGAAGTGGTGGTCCAAGAGAACCATGGCCTCAAGGGTCGCACAGTGTAGAAGGGGAAGGTCAGGCTGCGAAAGAAAGAGGTAGTCCAATCTAGTATATCTGCGGTATAACATGGAATAGAAAGTATAATCTCGGTCGCGTGGGTGTAGGGTCCTCCAAGTATCATGTAGTGTAACAGATGCAAGCTGGAGTCTAATCTGCCTCAGCGCTGAGTACGGAAGGGACGAGGTCCCTGTGGAGGTATCTAAGGGGACATTAAAGTTGCCTCCTAGTATCAGTACGCCCGTTTTAAAAAGCGCCAGTTGGCCAACGACTTCTCGTATGAAAGGGACTTGTTTCACATTAGGGCAGTATACTGTATATTGGCCAACGTGACCAGTTTATCGTGCCATGTGCCTTTAATGAATAGGTACCTACCCTATCTGTCCGCCTGCTGATCGGTGACAATAAAATGGCTGTTTTTGGCTAGGAGAATGGAGACTCCTTTAGATTTGGAAGTTGGGCAGGGGGCATAGAAGGCTACGGGGAAGCAAGTGGACCAGAGCCGTGGGACCAATCCTTCCTTAAAATGGGTCTCCTGTAAAAACAGTATCTGGGCTTTATGTCCTGCTGCCTCTACTAGAACGCTGGTTCTCTTTTCAGGAACATTTAAGCCCCGTGCATTAAAGGAGTCGACTTTGAGTGTAAGAGGAGTAGAACGCTGTTTAGAGTGTTCCATCTAGGTGTGTCCCCTGTCCAGGGGTCATGACTATCGCCTTATACTGGGTGAGGGAGAGCAGCCGGAGAGGGAGCGGAAGAGGGGAGAGAGGAAGAAAAGGGGACAAAAAAAAGGGGGGAAGGGGGTGGAGGAAGGGAGGTAAGTAGGAAAAAAAGAGGTTAGGGTCGCTCTGAAGATAGGTCTATTAATGCTAGTGCTCCCAAGGAGCCGGGTATGGGTAATTAACCGGTGGGGAGAGAAGTCCAGCTGAGTCACCCTGGGGGGGGGTATGGTAGTTAGGGGTAACCTGTATGGGTCCAATAGGGGCCTACCACCTAGGTGTGGGGGAAGAGGCTAGCGGTAAACCAAAAAAAATCAAAGACTACCAGAAGCATTCAAGCAGTCATATATAGGACCATAACAGTTCAGGCCGGGACTCCCTGTTTTAGAAAAGAGTGGGGTCCTTGGAGGGTGCCCCCCCAAAGGAAACCCCGATGGGGGGAGCCCGCCACAGAGGTCCACATTGGTCTACTCCAGTGCTCAAGTAGGGGCAGCACCAACAGCCCATGAGAGCATACCAGAGTAGGAGTGGGTTCGGGAGATCGGCCAGCCACCACCACCCTGAATAGGGCACGGAGCCTTTCGCCCCCCGGGCCACCCTGGTGCCGACACCCCCACCACCTCCACCGGGCGACGCCATTGCGCGATGCCCACCAGAAGTGGCGGAGAGCAATCTAGTACAAGTAACAGTAAAACATGTCTAGTAAACAGCAATCAAATAAAACCACCAACATAGCTGAGCTGACTATTGCTAGTCACTTGTTTTTTTATAATCTTGGAGTGTCATTCATGTGAACCTGCAAAGTTACTGGAAGCTAGTGATGCTGGAAAAAATGGTCCATTCACACTATACAGGCCTTATTGCCCATGTGACTGAGACCTTTAGATTAATAGGCTAATTGTCTTCTGTTTTTTACATCTGGGCAGCCAAATGTAGTTTGCTGCCTTTAGGTATGTGCTACAAATATTTATTTTTCTTTACAAATTTGCATTAAATGTTCCAAGGCAGTTTATGAGAAATCTTTGGTCTACCCAAGTTAAGCACTTTCATTTGATATTCACAGGTTGAGTGCCTTTTTGCATGATCTTCTATGTTTAGAAGTTTGAATTCAGGAAGTAAAGAGAGTACGTAGCCAGCACTGTCTTCAAGAAATACAATCCTACTGCCCTTCTTCTGATTCTATGAGGTGGCCTGTGTTTCCTGAAGATTTAGTGGATTGCAGAAAACTCATGTTTTGTTTTTTCTTTGAGCACGTGATTAGCACCAGAGGCTCTAATAGGCTTCAAAAAAGGGTGGTCTCGGGGGACACAGCCCAGTTGTGTGAGAATAGCGAATGAATATTCGCTATTCTCACACTGATCTTCCTCCTGAGACCCATCACCCAATAGGCTAAAAGGAGAGCCGATCCAATTAAACGCCTAGGAGGAGGAGGGAGGAGATGCATGGCGGAAGCCACCATGATGCAGAGGAGGAGGAGATGCCCGTCTGCCGCCCATCACACACTGCCTGCCCGCAACCTCAATGGGGTAAGTGCGGGGCTGGAAGACCGACGGCAAGACCCCCTGGGGGGTGGCTGTTTGCTGCTTCCCCCCCAAAAAAAAACACCAGCCACCACTGCTCCTAGCCTAATGTTCTCTTAGGATAGCCGTACCTTTTTAGAAGAATTGATGACTGCTTAATGAAAATTTGATATCACAAGGGAACAAATGACAATTACATTTACTTTTGAATTGTTTGATGTGGCTACCAGTTTTCTGTTATAATATGTATGCTGAGTAGCTTAAGATATAATTTAGGCTGTAACAGTTAAAAATGAGTCTGCGGATCATTAAAATAAAAATAAATTTAAACCAATAATTTTCGTGTCAAAAAAGTTTTTATTCATATAAGAAAGATGAGAGGATACATGGATACAGGAGAAACCGCCTCATATTGCTTACATATGGTAACAAACGTATGAACAATCTTATTAAAGCAACGGATCTACTTATGGAGGTGATGAGTATGATTGGCTTTAAGTACATATGTCAAACAACATTATAGGAATGAACTATAATCTCTGACATAGTAAAAAAAAAAAATATAACCAAGTTGGATTTAGGAAAAAGACGGTGATCCATAACAATGTCTTCAGTAGGGTGGAGATGTAGAAAGAAAAGAAAAAAGAAAAGGAGTGATCGGAAGTAAGGGCGTGAGTGAGTTTAAGATAAGGTGGGGGTGAGTGGTCAGAGAAGGATCACTATAAAGCGCTCACTCCCATAGGGTCAAGTAGAGGCAAAAGCAAGAGCAGATTCAGGAGGGAATAGGCTTCCATGAACGGAAGCGTGTTTCTAGCTCATGAGATGATGCGGATAAGTAAAAGAGAGGCATAATTACCAAGGCAATAATAAGGTCTTGTCAAAGTCAGGGGGACTGGCTGGTGCCGGAACTCCAGACTCTGCTGGGTGCTATGTGGCTCCTGAGATCCCTAGGCTTCCTAAAGACAATATCAGGCCTTGTTGGTAAAACCCTTCCCAGCACAGAGTCCCGTCTAAGGATCCCCCAGTTCTTCTGTAATACACATTGACTCTCAAAGGCCTTGATGTTATATGTTGTAATAAACCTAACTGTATCTATGCTGTCTCCTTTGGCATTTTTGTTCCTATTGACCTCTTTAGAGCTGGTGAGTTTCCTGGACTCAGCTTGAAGTGCATTTTGGAGGAGATTCCATCTCCACCATCAGCTCGTAACTCCAAGTCGAGGAAAACCAAGTGGGTGTCACTGGTTACATGGGTAAATGAAATGCCAAAGGGATTGGTAGTGCAGCGGAGCAAGAAGCCAGCAAGTTCATCTGCCGTGCCTCTCCATACGTACGATAAGTATATTGTCAATGTAGCGGGCATAGAGGGCCAGATTTGCCCTGCATGGGTTATTGGTCCAAATGTAATGTTCCTCCTAATAACCCATGAAAAGGTTGGCATAACTAGAGGCGAACCTGGCCCCCATATCAGTGCCTCTGATTTGTCTATAAAAAAAGTAGGTGAAATAGTTATATGTAGTGTTGAGCGAACCCGGATTGTAAAGTTCGGGTCCGTACCGAACTTTGGGGTGTCCGGGACCCGGACCCAAACCCAGACTTTTCAAAAAAAGTCCAGGTTCGGGTCCGGGGTTCTGGTAATTTTACTAAAAGTTCTGAAAATTGCTGTAAAAAAGTCCAGGAAAGTCCTAGAGATCTGCAAAAGGAAGGAAAATGGGGGCAAGGGTGGGACAAGTGCCCTACAAAGAAATGGGGACAGGGAAATAACTTTAAATATTAAAAAAAAAATAAAAACATAAAAAAATAAAAAATGGAGGTGGATGTGGACCATCTTCAAACTGGGTCTGAAAAGTATTAATTAACGGTAGAAGCCATATCACTGTTCTAAAATCATCTTCAAACTGTTTAAAAAAAGTATAAATAAGCCGGGAGAACCCATATCACTGTTCTGCAAACATCTGGAAACTGTGTGTAACACTTTAACTAAAACCGGGAGAAACCATACTACTGTTCTGCTAACATCTGGAAACTGTGTGTTACACTTTGAATAAAACCGGGTGAACCCATATCACTGTTCTGCAAACATCTGGAAACTGTGTGTAACACTTTAAATAAAACCGGGACAAACCCATATCATTGTTCTGCAAACATCTGGAAACTGTGTGTAACACTTTAACTAAAACCGGGCGAACCCATATCACTGTTCTGCAAACATCTGGAAACTGTGTGTAACACTTTCAATAAAACCGGGACAAACAGAACTACTGCTCTGCAAACATCTGGAAACTGTGTGTGACACTTTCAATAAAACCGGGACAAACATAACTACTGTTCTGTAAACATCTGGAAACTGTGTGTGACACTTTCAATAAAACCGGGACAAACAGAACTACTGTTCTGCAAACATCTGGAAACTGTGTGTGACACTTTCAATAAAACAGTGACAAACAGAACTACTGTTCTGCAAACATCTGGAAACTGTGTGTGAAACTGTAGCATAGAGAAGAACAGGGATATGATTTCGCTCTGCTATTGTTTCACATAGAGTTTTTAGATGATTTTAGAACAGCGATATCATGTTATTCAGGAAGCATTTCCCCGCTGTTAATCCATATTGGTGTTCTATTGAGGTGTACAGTGATGTCACATCCACGGACAGCCACTTGTACTCTGACTTCCATGTAAAGGAGGAGAGAATATCTAACATGTGGCTGGAGTCCCTAACGTAAGATGGCAGGTCCGCACTAGACCCTGTAAGAAAAAATCCATCTAACACCCCAAATTGCTGGTAATGCTGTCTATGTCTCATATTATTGGCCTGAGGGGGTGAGGGGGGGTTCTTTCGATCTTTGTGGATTTTAGGTATGTGGTAAAATTGTGTGGTCAATGGATGAGATTTCAATAGGAACTGATATTCATTCTTCATAATTACTTGGTCTGCCTGTGCCTTATTAAGTATCACTGTCAAAGCTTGCCTATACTTGGACACAGGATCCTTAGGGAGTCTCTCGTCTGTGTTAGTGTCTCCAATCAATCGCATAGCTTATGCAAGATAGGCTTCTCTATCCTGTATCACAAGACCCCCACCCTTATCCATCTGCCTGATAATTACGGAATCCTTGTTTTTAAGGCTTTTGATGGTTGCCTCCACATCGGAACCTTGGCCTCCCTCCCTGGGTCAGATTAAGAGCATCACAGACCTGGTGCTGTGGATTTTGGTGGGCCTTTCTTGCTCCCAAAATTGTGGGAACAGTTTGGGGATGGCCCCTTCCTGTTCCAACATGACTGCGCACCAGTGCACAAAGCAAGGTCCATAAAGACATGGATGAACAAATTTGGGTTGGAGGAACTTAACTGGCCTGAGTTCTGACCTCAACCCAATAGAACACCTTTTGGCAGAATTAGAGTGGAGACTGCGAGCCAGGCCTTCTCATCCACATCAGTGCTTGACCTCACATATGTACTTCTGGAAGAATGATCAAACATTCCCATAGACACACTCATAAACCTTGTGAACAGCCTTCCCAGAAGAGTTGAAGCTGTTATAGTTGCAAAGGATGGGGCAAATCAATATTGAACCCTACGGACTAACACTGGGAGGACATTAAAGTTCTTGTGCATGTAAAGGCAGGCATCCCAATACTTTTGCCTAGCTAGTGTATCTGCCAAGATTTGCAATGGTGGTGGAACCCTCCTACACATAAATACTACATTTAGACATAATTTAGGTAAGGCCCTGAGTCAGGAGTTATGTTTAACAACATAGAGTGAACAAGCAACATCTCTAGATGAAGTGACATGTTTGTCATTCGAACTCAGGACCTGAGCAATGGTAAGCAGAATTTCTACCTTGTGAGCCACAGGGCTGCTGCATGTGGAGTTCTGCTACACATAAATACACAGATACTGCATTTCTTGGAATATATAGGAATTACATTTGTCAGGAGTTTCTCTTCTTGATTTATTCTGTGGTATTTGGTGTTTCTTGCTGTGTGACCATAGAATAGTAATGCTATCCTCAGATTTTTGGGAATTACATTTTTATTTCTGATGTTGGTACACATATCACATTTTTTGGGCTCAAATTAAAGTGGTTGTCAACTCTGGGCAACCACTTTAACCTACAGGTAAGCCTATAATAAGGCTTACCTGTAGGTTCCCTGCATCCCTGCATACAGTTGTGCTCATAAGTTTACATACCCTGGCAGAATTGATGATTTCTTGGCCATTTTTCAGAGAATATGAATGATAACACAAAAATATTTCTTTCACTCATGGTTAGTGTTTGGCTGAAGCCATTCGTTATCAATCAAATGTGTTTACTCTTTTTAAATTATAATTAGTGTTGAGCGAACCCGGACTGTAACGTTCGGGTCCGTACCGAACTTTCGGGTGTCCGTGGCACGGACCCGGACATTTCAAAAATCGTTCGGGTTCGGTCCGGGGTTCTGCTATTTTACTCCATGTGTTGAGAAGCTGCAGGGCAGCCAATCAACAAGCGTTTCACTGGTTTGCCCTTAGAAGCCATCACAGCCATGCCTACTAATGGCATGGCTGTGATTGGCCAGTGCATCATGTGACCCAGCCTCTTTATAAGCTGGAGTCACAGTGCTGCAGTCACATGCTCCTTGAGTTAGTGTAGGGAAAGGAAGCTGAAAGCTTGAGGGACAGATTTGAGACATTTTAAGACCTGATCCTGCATCCTGAGATAGATTACTTTACTACTGCTGTCTGTGTTGTTACTCTGAGGACAGATAGCAGAAATTAGAGATTTCACATAACGCTGCTTTGAGTTGCAGATCAAGATCTGCATAGAACAACGATCGCTACGATCGTGCTCAACGATCAGATTGTTGGGGGAATTTGAGATTTCAAATACCGCTGCTTAGAGTATATCCTCATCCGTTACCAAAACCTTGTTCTTAGACAGGGAGATTCGTCTTCGGAGATGGATCACGTCAGTCTAGTGAGTTTCGTAGTCATACACTTTAGAGTTTAATGAGGGTGTTATACTAGCAACACATGCTAGGGTGTTAGACTAGCAACACATGCTTGCATGCTAGCAAAGCAATCTGTCTCAAATTAGACGTTTAGAGGTTGAGATTCGTCGCCATAAACTTTAGAGTTTAAGGGGGTTGTTAGACTAGCAACTCGTGCTAGCATCGCTAGCAACAAGATACGTCTAGAACTAGACGTTGAGTTTCGTCGCAATACACTTTAGAGA